>CANYLF010670281.1:0-19157 GCA_948193215.1 Bocquillonia castaneifolia
ACTCCAGTATTAGTACGATATTGTCCACTTTGGGCCAAACCCGTACGGATTTGTTTTTGGGCATCTCCCAAAAAGCCTCATACCAATAGAGTTAGATAGACACTTATATTCAATGTAATTTTTCCTTACATTTCCGATGTGTGACTTTGGGTTTCACCCCAACAAAATATACTCTCAAAAAATCCAGCCGATTGATCCATAAACTGTTGATCTTTCTTTTTACATACATCATCTACCAAACTATACATTACCGATTCACCAAAATAATCAAGTGTTTATAGAAAATTAGGTATGTGAATTTAACTTTAATTAGGTATGAGAAGTGTTTCTTTGATTAGACCATTGATTGTGTATTACATTAACGTACAGCATAAGCAAAAAAAATTGTTTACATTAATTTTCTCATACCAACAAATTGCTTCATCTTAGTATTTATTTGTTGTAATGTCATTTTGTACCAATACGATATATTATAATGTATTCACGTATTTTTTTATTAGATATTTTATCAAAAAAAAACATGTTGTATCAATAGACAGATCACTGCCCCATATATACATTTTGATGGGGAAAATATAGACTATATAAAGAAGAAAGATGCTAAAATAATGCAAGACAATGTAGCTCTCTTGCTTCAAGATATAACCAACCATTAAAGAAAGTTTGTTAAAAGAGAAATATCTCTCCATTATTGAAAGAAATGGTACCCATCATATGTTAAAAAAAAAAAAAGATAAAAAAATATATATATAAAGAAAGAAAATGGTATCCCACCATCTATGCAAGAAGATCACATTGTTCCATCTTTCTCTCTCTCAATTCATTATAAAAAATTGCCAAATGCTGTAATTAAATTGGTTTTACACAAACATATATATATATATATATATAGCAAAATTAAAGAAGCATAATACAGGATTAGGAAGCATATATAATTCTCCATATATGTTCTGCATGGACAGCATGCAATTTTATTTTAGGAAAAGGGAAAGATAAAAAAAAGGGAAAGTTACTACTCATGATCCTGGTGGTGGCAAAAAGAAGGATTTCC
Organism: Bocquillonia castaneifolia; assembly: GCA_948193215.1. Lineage (NCBI taxonomy): Eukaryota > Viridiplantae > Streptophyta > Magnoliopsida > Malpighiales > Euphorbiaceae > Bocquillonia > Bocquillonia castaneifolia. The sequence goes on from CANYLF010670281.1 coordinate 1,052, forward strand.
AGGAGTCAATTTCTAATTTGTCAAAGTGCAATCATAGTCATGATGTTCACATTCTTATTTTATTATTTATGTTAATTTTTTTTTTGCTTTCAGTTTCCAGTAAATTTCTAATTGTTTGTGTATAAAAAATCTAATTTGAAAATAGTACTTTACTTTTATGATGTGAAAGCATACAATCTTTTTGTCAATTATTGAGTTCTACAACAATTTAACCATATGAATGTTTATTAATTTGTTTCACTAGTGGTCCAAAAAAAATGTGAGCCCATCAAATAAAGATTCAAGGACCACGTATATCCTTTTTTTTCTTTTTTTCTTTTTATTTTTCATAGACATTCTTTTTTATTTTTCTGTGAATATTTCTTTGAAATAAATTTTATAAACTATGATAAAACCGTGTTGATGAAAAAATTGATGACGGTAGGTGAATTAGTATTTAGATTTACTATAAGAGTTTGACCATCCTTTTGCATTAAAAAAATATTAAGAATTATTTTTTACAAGTTTTTTTAGTGAATTGAAGATAAATTTATTTTATTTTTTTATACAATACATAATTCTTTTTGGCCACATATTCGCATTTCTTTAAAGAAAAGAAAAGGGAAAAAAAAGAGAACAACAATGAAATGATAGAATTGATGTGGGGTAATAGGATATGAATAGGATACACCATCCATTTCATGCATAGGTGCTTTCACTATTTTCATTTATTTATTTGTTTTGTTTTTATGTATTTGGTTCCTCTTTGGGTGTACAATTTTTTCATTGTCATTTTCATGGATCCATTCTTATGCTATATTGGATTCATCTTGAAACTCAAACCTCCTACTATCTGCAATACATTTGCAATATAAAATTTCAGTCTCAAAATGGTAATCATTTTGCTGAAAACCAGTTAATTTGTAGCTAAAATTTTAATAGATAAAAAGTGACTTCTCTGTAATGAAATCTTCACTATTTTTTTTTGAATGAGTATAATATTCCTATGCAATGCATCTCTATAAATTCTGGAAATGAGACTTAAGCTAGCAAAAGAAACACATTGAAATTAGGGGCGAGCAAAAAACCAATCGAACCAAGAAGTTTCAAGAAGTTTTTCTTGTAAATTGATTTAGTTTGATTTGACAAAATGTAAAAATTTAGTTTTTAGTTTTGATATGATTTCATAAGTTGGAAAACTGAACTAAGCCAAAAACCAAATTTTATTTTTTTATGTGTACAATTTTTACTTATTTTTTATAAATAAATATATAATAGATATGATAAATATTTATAAAAAAAATTCAAAATAAAAAATAAAAACCCAACCAAATTAAACCAAACCATTTGTTTGGCTTCAATTTAGTACCTTGTATGATTTGGTTTTTATCCAATTCAAACCGAACCGGCCAATTCTCATCCCTAATAAATCAAAAAGAACCGACCAATTCTCACCCCTAATTCACATGCATGGCTGTGTCAATTGTTTGTGCATGTAGCTGTACAGTGGATGAAGGCATACACAGTGCACGCAACCTCAGGCAGTCAAAAGTGAAAACGAGATAAACAAAACAAAGTAATCAGATTGACCAAATGAACAGGGAACAAGTGCAAGATTCTCACAGTGCATGTGCATATCTGAACTGAAAATGAGAGCAGAAGTGACTGACTGAAAGAACAGGGCAGAAGAAAGAAGATGCATTCAATCAATTTTGCCTTTGCCAGGGACAACTGTTCATCATGATCACATCTTGTATTTACTAATAACATGTTCCTTAAATTTGATAATAGAATATTCAAGTAATGATCAAATTATGTACAAGGAAAGTTTTCTTTATGGATCAAAATAGCAGCAGCATCCTGCATTAACCTTGAGAAGTATTAAATCCATGTTGTACATTGAGAGCATTCACATTTTCCAGATAGTCAACTTCTTTCAATACAGATGATAAAAATGTTTAATAGCAACATCGAACACACTATTATCAATTGCAAAAGGGAAAAAAAAAAAACCTAATTTCCACAACTTCAATGTTCTAGAGACTACATATTGGCTGTAGTGCAAGGAAGGTGAAAAAAATGGAATCTCAGTTTAAATGACAGCTAAAAGAAATCAAATTCCAGATAATTATTTTGTTCAGGAAGGGCACCAGGCACACATTTACCGCTCGTTGATGGTGGTGGCACTGGAAGCTGCTCCATCTCAGGCAGCTTAGGGATCTCTGGTGGGCTTGCGCAACGAATCAATGCCCAATTTACACCTTCAAAGAAAGGATGTTGTTTGATCTCTGTGGCTCCTCGTTTATATGCCAACCTATGTTGTGGCTCTTTCACTAGCAAACCCCTTATCAGATCCCTTGCTGAGAAACTCACAACTGGTGACTCAGGAAATCGCAGTGGCTGACCCACAACATTGAAAAGGGTGGCCCTGTTACCAGATCCCTTGAAAGGAGTTTTACCAAAAAGTAATTCGTACAGAAAGATACCAAAAGTCCACCAATCTACAGCACTTCCATGCCCTTCACCTTTGATGATTTCAGGGGCAAGGTATTCATGTGTTCCCACAAAAGACATTGAGCGAGCATCCGTTGGTTCTGCAATAAGCTCTGGTAATGGAGTGACCTGGTTCCCCATTTCATTCTTGGGTTTTCGGTCTTTCCTGGATTTACTTAGAAAAAGTCGAGGGGAAAAACAGGTTGTAGGAGCCACACATGATGGCTGTATACAAGATGGCTCAATGCAAGCTGGTTGAACACAATAAGCTGGGTTCTTTCGCAAGGGATCGCCTTCAGGTGCTGAAGACTTCACCAATGTTGGGCTCACTGCACAGCGAAGGGAAAGGTCAAAATCAGACAGCATTATGTGGCCATCTTCACGGACAAGAACATTTTCTGGCTTAAGGTCACGGTAAACAATTCCAAGCATATGGAGATATTCCAGAGCAAGAAGAACCTCCGCTATATAGAACCTGCAGTTTAAAGTTCAAAAGGTATGATTAATGATCATCACAATCCTTATCAATGGAAAAAAACAATCTTTACGAATGACACGATACAGTAGTAGAAAATGTGAAAATCAGACATGAAGAAATGAACTTTGCCTTTTTATCACAAAATCACTTCAGCATTAAGTTCTGGGAGCTCCCATCATTTTAATTTTTTCCAACTAACCACAAATGTCCGTAGGACTCTAATTTTTGCAATACATCTAGTGAGCTAGGAAGATATATAGTGTCCGTGGTTTATATGAATCTATTTCAACTAGTTGGGTCATCCAATATACTGCATGTGCAGCCTCCAATTATCACCCCATGTCATTTTGATTTGGACATATTTATGCACTAGTAGCCTGCAATGTTAGCCCCACTGGATAGCGTGTTTCTAAGAGCCAAAGAGGAACTCAATAAATTACAATCCTGTATGATATTTCAGCTCATTAATTTTGGCTCACTCAAAAGTCAATAGTCTCGTTTAATAAGAGCATCATGTGTATGCATGTTAGAGGCCATGTCCCACTTTTAATTTTCTAGGTTTCCTTGTTTGTCAGTCACCAACTACTTAAAACACAATGGTCAGTTTTGGTTCATCATTTTGTCCCTTCTTCCTATAAATTTAATAGTTATGACAAGACACATGATCTCAGCAGGCTGTTGAACAAAATGACCTCCTAAGTTTGTCAAATTATGATTAAAACAAGTATGTGATAGAAGATTGAAACATTGACAGTTGTAAATCTCTCTGATTGTATTCAAGGATAGCAGCCATATAAATGACATCAGCCTTTAAAACTTGAAACTAGAAGAGAATAAAAGTGAAAAAAAAAAAATCAAAACTCAATTCACTGGCATTTAATTAGAAGTTCAATGAAGAAAAAGGTAACACCATTACAAAATTAATGATCATATGCCAGAATATGAAAAGAGAGAATGTTTACAGCTTAAATGCAAAGAATTGAACACTAAAACTTTCGGATAGAGATTCCCCTAGCATTGCAAAAGATAAGTGTCCGACTGTTCATATATAAAATTGAAATCTAATAGCAGGATATTCCATCATAGTTTCTGGACAAGGTAGACGGTTGATATTCAGAACCAACATATGTAGCAGGTCATTTGAACAAAAACTCTCAGAGATTCTCTTAGCATTGCAAAGATAAGGACAAAAGTGTCCACCTGTTTATATCCAAACTCATATAGCATGGCATTACAGAAATATTCAAACCCAACACAGCTGGTAGATTGACTATTCTTTTCGTCCCTTACTATCTATACAATTTCTTTCAGGATATGCAACTTAATTTAGAGCAAAAAAACATATAATAAAAAAATTTGGTAGTTAGTATTCCAACAATAATGAAGACACCGTTAGACTCATTTGAGATAAACATAACCCCATGCACAAATATGGAGTCTCATTCACTCAAAAAGAAAAGGTTTGGTTTAAAGACCAAAAGGCAGCATATTTGATACACTGATTTCAGTAGGTTTCATATCTTTAAATGATGCAAAATCTAAAAGAGACACAAAGCTTGAATTACCACACAGCTAAATTACTAACAGTGATGCACAATAATTTGTGATATAGTTACATGCCTCTTCTGGGTGAACACTATATTTAGGATACAAAGAATATTTAAATGTTTCCACCAAAAAACCATACAAAAAACTAAAACAACTTGTCTACTATTGAAAAGTAAGAACTATCTCTATATAATTCTTGTGTGATAAACATCAAATTCTAACAAGCAAATAGAAGTTATTACCCCACCTCCTAACCCTATCATATGTGATGAAACAAGAAACTTTTTTTAACTAGGTACCCTGTGAAAGCATGCACCAAAAATTTAAATGCAGATAGTTGCAAAATTCAACTGATTCATCAATTGTGTTATATAAGTGAAGGTAGGCTCATACTTTACTGCTCGCTCAGAAAAATGCTTGCCCGGTTGCCTTTGTCGAAGTGTATGCAAGTCACCACCAGGGCAAAACTCCATAACCAAGCATGAGAACTTGTCCGTCTCAAAATGGGTATATAGGGTTGGAAGAAAAGGATGGTCCAAACATTGCAATATTTCTCTCTCTGTCTGGGCTCTAAGGAGTTTCTTACGACTTGCTAAAGATGCTTTATCCATAACCTTCATGGCAAAGTAACACTTTGTACCACTCAGCTCTGATAGATACACACTTCCAATGTCCCCACAGCCCAACCTCTTCAGCAGTCTAAAGTGATTTACACCCAAAACACCATCTTTTACGCGTACAGCCTGGATTGCTTCCCATCGCATATCATTAGCTTTGTGAGGTTTATTAACACCGCTACTTAAGCTGCTACATGTACTTTCATCACTCACATCACTACTTGTGCTCCCTCTATTCACACTACTTTTCCCACTCTCGATAAAATCAGCTCGTTCGCTAACTTTGGCACTTCCACTTGTCTTTGCAAGGCTACTGGTCCCATCACTAACCTTAGCTGAAGTGAGGTTCATTTCATGCTGTAAGTTTTTACTTTCTTGATCAACACTTGTTTCTGGTGAGTTCCTAGAGTCACTAACTTCAGGACCCACACGAGTTGGTCCGTGAATAGGATCAACAGAGGTCAAATCTGAAGGTACCTTATCAGCCAAAGAACTGACTTTATCTGATTTACGAGAAACCAGTGATTTCTTGTCCTCTGTCGGTACTACAGAAACTGGTTTTGATGCAACTTGTTGTATACCAGAAGGTGGTTTTTTGGGGGTAACTGGCTCTGATTTGCTTGACTTTGTAATCTGTAAAGGTGAGGGCCTGCGAGACTTTCCTTCAGGTGTCTGATTACTAATGACTTTTCTCTGCTTCTCTGGAGATATTCTGTTACTGGGTTTTGAAGCCATTGAAAGGAACACAATTTATCACATAGATCAAAAAGGTAAAACCCATCACCAAGCCCCAAGCATGATCAGCCCACCAACAGACCAGCTTACTTGCATCTTCAAATCCCAGAACAGTAGAGTTGTGGCTTTACTACAATTGTTCAAAGTTAAAATTCATCACCATTCAATTCAACAGATAGAATATCAGAAACAAAAGTTCATATAGCGTCATCTAGCTTTACTAATGGATAGTATAAAAGCAACAGGAGAGAAGAATCATGCTCATATCATCATAATCACACTTCCAAGATCCATGTACTAAAACAAAAATGGAACAAAACAACCACACTGCATAGCACAAACATCTATTACAAGTTCCAAGCACTACAATAACAATTCAATTAATCAGGCTAACAAGCACAAGATTGCACAAGAACCCAGATCAGGTATCGCCTCCAAAGAAACAATCAAGACACAACGACAACAAAAAAAAAAACACATATAACTAGTAAAGCAAAAGCACTAAACTCTACCTTGAAATGGGGATCTTTTTTCCCTGAAAAGATTGAAACTTTTAACAAAATGGTGAAAAATTAAAGACCAAACAATTCAAGAAGAACCAATGCAGATACAGAAACACCAAAAAACACAAAGAAGAAGAAGAAGAAGAAGATAACAATGAAGTAAATAAGAAAGTGATAAACACACACAACACACAGATCTCCAATTAAAGAAAAAAGAGAGAGACCCACTTCTCTGGATCCAAAACCCCACAAAGACCCAGAAGCTAAAAAACAAATTAAGTGCAGAGAGATAAGTAAAAACCAACCAAGCAAATCACAAAGACAAGCTAAAAGTGAGAAAAAAAAAAAACCCAATAAAAAGGAGAGATGAGAGTACCTTAATTATAGCTTTCAAAACCCAAAATAAATAAATGAAAAGATCAAAGCTTTGAAATAAAATAGTGTAAACTTGCTTTCTGAAGTGGGGCTCAAAGACAGAAAAAAAGAGTCTGGAGTCTCAGCACACTTATTCAACAACTGTACAGAAAGACTGTATATAGAATAATATGTGGTGAGAGTAAGAAAAAAATAAAGGAAGACACAATTAAAAGCAAAAAAAATATAAATAAATTAAAAAGTTTGTTCTTTTGATAGTGAGAAAGAGAGTTTTTTTTTTTTTTTGGTTGGACTACTTTGTGAAGAAAGGGGAAGGAGAAGGAGAAGGAGGAGGAGGAGGGGGGTCAAAGCTAAAGTGACTACTTTTTTTAGGCTTTCAATGCCTTTTCTTTTTTGATAAAAAAAAATTAGTAAGTTTTTTTTTTATACCGCTTTTGTCATTTCATTTCCCTCTTTTTAAAATTTTTATGAATATTGGCCTTGGAAGGCTCCAAGCTGTCTCTTTTGGCTTTTTGAGTTTTGCCACTTGGGACTTCAAGGTTGTGAATTAATCATTGATGCCTCTTATTGTTCATAATCATAATCTATTACTAACATTGAATTTCTTCTGTGGTTTAGTTGTTGCTGTTTGTAGGATGATTGGTTGAGGGATAAAATTCATGTTATTTTTTTTAAAAAATTCAGTGAAGGGAAGATTTCAACTTAAAACACTTAAATGGATTACTATGAACTCTTGTTTAGTTTTGTTTCATTATAAACTTCTATCACATAAATAAATTCTACGGTTTAAAAAGTAATTAGGTAATTATAGAAGAATATATAAAGTAATAAACTTCTCTCATACAATAAATTAAGATTAAAATTTTTTATTTCTATATAGAACTATTTTAATATTGAGTATTTTTATATATAAGTTCTACCGTATAATGAATCGATTTAGATAAAAAAAAATACCAATCATACTTTTCTCAGGAAGTTTTATGAGAATAGTCCTAAAAAAATCCCACTGCAATGGAGGGCTGAGAAGCATGCCAGCAGTCCTGGCTTTCTTATTTCCTGTTTTGATTGTGGAAAATTACAGCTGAGATTGCCTCCTATAATACTATGATTAGTGGAAATTTCCTAAAAAAATTGAGTGAGAGAAACAACTTTCCCAAAATAAAAAGAAAAGTTCATAAACAGAAACTTGATTATGAAGATTGGAAGCAATTGAATTATATCCCTTTTAGGATTTCTGGAATCTTGTACAAACCCCAAAGTTTAAGGAAATATTTGGAAATGCCTCCATAAATATCATGAAATTCTCCATTCATTCCAACAGTATCTAAATGAGGTGGACTGTCATGCTTGGTAAGCAGAATTATATCCTTGGAATAGGAATGTTTCTATTACTACACTAATAATAAAATCTTTGAAGATAGATTTTTGTTTTTTTGATTATTATCAATTCATTTGGAACATGGCCAGCTCATTTTTAGTGGGTATTATTGCCTTTTTCTCCTTAACCTTAGATGGATGGCTATTTCATGTCCAACTTTAATAAGCATATGCTCATTTATTTTAGCCATAGCTACAGGCACTTACAATGGAATGCATAATTCAGAATTACCAAATTTTGTATTGAATTGAATGCATTAGTAGTAGTAGTAAGTACCTTTTTCCTGCCTGGCTACTGTTTTGCACCTGATTATGTGTCATTTGCAATTTAATTTTGAGACTAAAGCTTACAAGATAATTTATATATATCTATGAATGCATCCTTTCGGAGATTAATAGTAGAAGATAGTTTATATATATGAATGCATCCTATGGCAGATTAATATTAGAAGATTATTTGATTTTTAAAAATATAAACCGAAACAAATTGATCAGGTTGGTTTTTTTATAAAAAAAAACGATCGATTCAATTTATTCTTAACCAGTTTTTGATTTAAAACTAAATCGAATTAAAATATGATTTGATTTTAAAATTATAAACCAAATCAAACAGAATTTTTATCGATTTATTTATTTGATTCAGTCAGTGTAGGATTAGTGACCACAAAAATGATGTTACAATTAAAGTGTTAAGGAAATCTTAGAGACCTGATTTGCCAAATACCTAATAATGTCCCCACAGACAGAAGAAATCAAAAATTGGGGGGGTTTGATGTAAGCCCTAATCTGCATTGTTTGCCTCATTCAATTGGGGTCTAATGGACAGGACATGAGGGATGAGTGGGGTTCGCATGTACTTGGAGTAGTAGATGCTAAGCATGACTTGGTTTTCACAAGTTTGGACTGTTCATTTGATATGTAGTTACATAAGATGATATAGCATAGAGCTACAAACCTACTCAGGCTTTGCAGAGGGGCATACATTTTCACTTCTACAGATAAGCAAGCATGAATTCCGCTGAAACCAACTATTATTTCTGAAGTCTGGTTTTTATACGTTACTTGTGCATTTACCTTATCCACATTAGGTTTTTTTTTTTCTTATCTTTATTTTATTAGATTAATTGAATGTATTATGAGTTTATTGAATTCTAGCCAATTTAAAATAATGGAATTCGTTGAATTATAAGAGCATTAAAATGCCCCCTATGCTCCGTCTAGTAGTTGGAATGCTTCCAATTAGGTTGTGCAAGAATCGAACCGGATTGAATCAATGAATTTCGGTTTAGTTTGATTCTTGATTTTGGAAATTTTTTAATTTTCGATTCAGTTTTGAATATTTTATCAAAAAATCAAATCAATTCGGTTTTGAAGGCAAAAAAAACTGAACCGAACCAGATCAATTCGGTTGACTCGATTTAACTCTTATGTAATTCAGTTCGGTTAGATTCCGTTCCGGGTTGTGTAAAAATTTTAGTTTGGCTTAGTTCGAACCGAATGCACAACCCTACTTCCAATGAATCCGTGAGTTGCAGGTTGAATTACTCATCCTTGAATTAAAAAAATAATAAAACAATAAAATTTATCTATATTGAGGTTTTTTTAACACAAAAACTTGTATAAAAACAATTAAATCAAATCAAATTAAAATAACTTCCTACTAGCAAATTGAGTGATAATTTTTTTTTAAAAAAAATGCAATGCATTGTATAATAACTTTATGTTGTAATTTTTCAAAATCATGTCTGCATTGAGATGATTGCCAAGTTTACCATTGTTGATAATATCCTTGGCAAGATGTTCTAGTTTCTATTTTATATTACCATTTACAGAGGTTCAGAAGATATTGCTATATACTCCAAAGAATTCACCACAGAATTGTGCCAAAATTTGTTTTCTATCTGGGTATATCTTGATCAAATAGCCACAAGCAAAATCAACAATTATTATTATTATTATTATTATTGGCTAGCAGTGAATGGAAACAATTTACCTGCCCAGGCAGTGGGTCAGATCTAGATAATCACTTTGGTCTTTTTAATTATTGTTTTTGAAAGTCATTAGTAAAATTAAAACATGAAATGAATATGTCAACAAGTCAACCAAAAACCCAATCTAAATTATATAAGCATGGTTGGCCCCATGAAACATTGCAACCTTGTAGTATATAATTTTGATAAACCTTATAAAGATACTTTATTGTGTTTAGCTAGTGTGTTAGTGTCACTTTCTTCTTATGACATTGACTAGTCTTAACTAAAATCATCTAAGAGTGTACCTAACATTATTCATTGTACCTTTTATGAGTAGTGCTTGTGTAGTGTTGTATAAAGAATTTTCTCGTAACATTTACCTCAAGAAAGATTTGCCATTCAATTAATAAATTATCAAGAAAAAAAAATAAGCATTTTGATCAATAATAGCATTCTTTTTTTTTTGGAAGAAAAAAGATGTTTATTTCAATGTCTTTCCAATGGGGTCAAACATATTGTAAATTCTTTATAACTTCAAACACATATTTACTTATTGCATGTTTATGGTTCGCCCTTCATGATATAATAAATACTAATTCAATAAGTTTTAAACACTTTAAATTTAATCTTGGAAATATTTTAATTCCAAGTGGATTGAAGTTTTCAAAAGTTATTGAATTTATAGATTTAGTTGCTTACTACGTAGTTATTGAATTTATAGATTTAGTTGCTTACTATGTTGTATATTCAACTAAAGATTAAGGGTCAAATCATCATAAAAAAATTGAGTTTAGGAGGCAGAGTATGCATCGAACCTTTTTTCTCTCCTTGTAGCTGTAAGCATCAAGTTTATTTTATATGTCCTCTACACGTTTAGGAACATTTGGTGAGTCCTATACCATAGATGGCAATAGCATCCATCCAATGATCGACTACCTGCCTTAGCTGTTGGAATGTGTAATTTCAACTTTGATAATTTTTTTCATAAATGTACTACAATCATTACATGCAAGTTACATGAAAACAATATCATTGAATTTTAATATATTGTTTTAACAGGATTTTATCGGCAATTTTTTTTACTGGTGTTGCCTAACATAGGTATCTTAGGCTTCGTCTAGACTAATCCCCTACCCTGATTCCGGCACCCAACAGAAGTCTGATTATTCACCACACTACCAGACCACACAAATCGAGTACCTTGCAAGAACGGGGATCGAACCCATGACGTGAGCCTTTCCCCATCAAACGACCTTACTTTACCAGTTGTACTGATCAGCAAAATTTTATTAACATTGAGTCTTTTTTCTTTTTTGTGCATTATCAAAATAAAAGGACTTGAAGTATTTTCTTATGCTTTATAAAATATCAAAAATGTCTAGTTGTTACATTTTTGAAATTCCACTAAGATTTAGCAATAGTTACATTTGAAATTTGTTTAGTAATTATATTGATATAATTAAATGTAATTACTATTTTATCATTAATAACTATAAGTTTTGGAATGGTAATTTTACTTATTTCACGAAATAATTCATAACCCATCTTAAACAGGATCAACTTTATAATTTCTTTTCATTCTAGTTTTCCTCTAAATGTATCAAAACAAAAATAAAATAGAAACAAACTCCAATTTGTCTCTCTCTTACTCTTTTTTTTTTTTTTTTTGACAAAGTTTACTCTATAGTAAGGTTGCAATCGTGTTGATGTAAGAGAAGGCCAATCACATTGAAAACAAAATGGTTGATGGAAGGTAATGAGCTAATGGGATGCAAATGTTAGTGCATTTAGAAATTTTAATATCATATGGTTCTGCTACTTAATATTATTATTCTTATTATTTTTTAATATTAAATTGGATTGAGAGGACAATAATTTACAATCAACAGTAAGAAGGTGACTTGAAAACTATTTTAAGTTGGTTGGGATTTTTATGAGTTAAAAGCACCATCTTAGCTGATAAGGTGAAAAGCTTTTTCACAGAGTTAAATGAATGTACTTCAGCTTAAGGAGATTTCTTCAATAAACAATTAGATGCTAAATCTCTTTTAGATTCGGACCTAAAATCTAAACCGCTATTTATTCATTTAACAAGTTTTTAGGAACTGCACAACAAACCAAGACTATGCCATTGCCAAGTATAATCACATGCTCTATGACTTGACCATGTACCAAAATGCCAAAAACATACAATAGACAAAAGAAGAAAAGAAAAAAAAAGGGGGAGAGCAGCAAATGATTCCACTTGCATGTGCAATGGGCTCATATGAATATATAATCAATAGAGTAAATAAATATACCATATTAAAGTGCCAAACTAAAGTTATAATTCAATGGTTGAGATCTTGTTCACATGTAAAAATATGCGCAATAAAATCAGCTTTAGCCCAGGTAAACATGTAATTAATCTCAAAGTCTAATGTTATGTAATTAATCTGAAAGTCTAATGTTAGAATCCTCCTCCCAACTAATAATAATAATTATTATTATTAATTTTTGGTCCTTGTACATGCTTGCATGATTTATATGCACCACTATTTTTGATGGACAAGTTTGTGAAAGAATGAAATATATATATATATATATATAATGGGTGGAGGCCTCCTACAGATATTTTACAAGGTAATTATACTTTGTGATGTTTATACCGTTGAATGAGATCACAACACTTTCAATCCAATGGTGAAAATATGATAAAGTACAGTTTGTAAAATACAAAGTAACCGTAGAATTTACCATAATGGGTGTGATCCAATGGAGTTCACTTAACAATACAGGTTTCTTTTCTAGAGATAATAACTGGATACATGTACCTATTAGGTGAAACTTGCTCATAATACCAATAATATGAGTTAAACAAGAGCATTAAAAGAATTGGAGGAACTTGTCAACTGTGCAAATACAAAAACCTTGCAGGCCTGGAACAGATAGGCACATGGTGAGCCATAATACAGCCGTTTGATTAGTAGGCTGCTGTTCCAATGGCATTTTATAATAATAATTACTAGTACCTGTGTTACTGTGTACTGTATCTAATGCTGATCTCAATGGCCTCAGCAATAAGTTTACAAGTAGTTACTTGTACACTTTACAAGGGGAAAAAGGATTTAGTACAAAAAGGCATTTTTTTTCAATGGTCCTTTTGCTGAATCAAGAGTCAAGACAAACCAAGACACAATGAATTGTGGTTAAGATTTAAGAATCCTTGACCATTGCTACAGCCACTCCCAACTTCAAAGACACCATTGCACTAACTACAATGAAATTCACTTTGAATAAAGCTAATGCATTCTATAACTAATTTGTTGTAATCAAGCCATGCACAAAATTGTTTTTTCACTTGAACAATTTAACATACACTAGCTTCACTACAGTCATTTGCTGCTCCATTCTTTCCATATTATATGAAAAATAGAAGGGGAGAAAGAATAAGTCAAGAGAGCTCAGTAATTACACGTTCACATTTGTCTTCCAAAACCTTCACAGCTTCAGTAAATAGCACTTCAGGAGGCAATGCTCCGGTCGATTCAATAGTAACTGGAGGGGAAAAGCAAAAGACAACAAGAACTTGTATTATTAAAGCTGTGGTGAATATGATATATGCTCAAGCTTGCATATGAATTTATTAATTATAGTTTCATTTGATGCATATGGAACATGTATTGATGTTACTTACATATGAAATGATCTTTAACACGATGCAATGCCACACGTCTATCCCATTCTTCTCCTCTGATGCATTCCCTACATAGTGTGCAAGCTCGCGGTCGAGCAACAGTTGCCCTCTTCTTACCTGCTCAATAGTACCAAGAATGTTGGTCCAGCCAAAAGGTAAACTCAGGAGGTTGGTAAATGTATATCACGTAATTTAACTGTAAAATATGCAACAATTATAGGTTGTCCAGAAAAACTTCTCTGGCACTAAGATATATCAAGATAGCATCAAAATTCATAAAATCAGAAAGTCCACGGAGCAAGGGTAAATAAGAAGTATCTGGCAGTAAAGATATGTCCAAGGTGCTTAGAATTCTAAATTATCACTTCGCTATAAATTTGCCCCTCCAAAACCGAAGTCCAGATTCACTCATGCAGAACTGTTTTTCCTTTTCTTTTTTATTTTTAACTAGTTTATCAACAATCATAGCTTGTAGAAGACATTTTCTTTGCAACTAAGAAAGAAAGCTCGGTATAATCTCATTTTCAATATAATGAATTGCATTGACAAAATCCCGCAGAGCATATGATCCAACTATGGGGAAATGCATTCTCTAACAACTCTCAATGAGAACATCATATGAATTATAAGAGATAAACATAAAATGAAGAGCAAAAATAATAAAACCATTTACCTTTGCCAATGTCTTCAATATCAAATACATTAACAGGGCATTTCTTCTTAAGTTCCTCAGCAGTCTCATCTTCAACATCTTCTAATAATACAACCTATTGGGGGAAGGATGCAGGGGGGAAAAAAGAAAAGTGTACTATGATTTGAGACATCAAAAGAAAATCAAATTATTTAGAAAAATATAGCAGGAGGAGGGTGTCCTCACCTCAGGAAGCATCCGATACCAAGCAGTAGCGACAGGGGACCATTTTGCATGTGTCTTACCCATGCCTTTAGTAGCATGAGCCTCAAGTTCAATTTCCTGTACAGTAAGAACGAACTCAACAACCACGCAACCTAACACCAATTGAAGCCAGAACAAGAAACAATAATCTATCTTTGAAAACATATTTATGTTTTGTCAACAGAAGATTCTTTACAATGAACTCATGGATTTGCAGATAGTTTAAGAGCTTTAGAGTAACTCAAAAATATTAACGTCAAAAGAGTGCATTATGCAATTGAAAGTAAAGGAATTGGTCTTGAAGTCTATGAGGGAAATAGTAGAAGATCAAGGAAAAGGAAGAGAAAAAGAGAACCAGCATGCATTGCACACCCAAATGCACACAAATTTAAAAAAGTTTCATTTTATAGCAGTGTACTATGGGATATTGATCTTGATCAGGTAAGAACTGAATTTTCCCCCTTTATTAACTAGAAACACTACTACTTTTAGTTTACACATTTATTTTACATGTCCATATTATTTCCGAATTTCATACTTGCATGACATAAATCACAGAAAGGTGGTCACAGTCATATGTTTAGCTTTATTACAATTTCCAGGTGTTCATATGTAATACTATTTAGTCATAGTCCTCTGAGGTATAATCTTTAAGGTTCAGCTACAAAATACTTATGTGGTAAATTTTTCTTAGTTATATTCCTTCTTCCATTATCAGCACCACTGTTTTGCTAGAACATCTATGCAAAAGGCTAGCCTACATTCCTGCATGGTATTCTAAGTTTGATAATGATCACTTATAATATTGCAATATTCATTAGACGAAGGCGATGTTTCAAATGGACTTGGGATCAAGTAAGAATCAATCATCATGCCTTGTCCCTTTTATTCTCGTTTCTTCAGATTCAGCATAATGTTGTTAAATTTTTATAAGAAAAGGAGATGAAAGAACAAGAATGGCCAAAACAAACAAAGCAGTAGAATTCCTTACCTGTCCAGGACCGAGTTTAGCAACTATAATCCTGTCTTCTGTTGTGCTAATTGGCTTTGGTACAAAATCTTGTTTGTCAGTAAATGAAGTATATGTACAAGGTTTTGAATCAACTTTTTCTGATTCCTTCATTAACTCACTACCCCCTGGTAACCACTTCAATTCTTCAGAATATACTGCAGTATAAATAGTACAATCAATAGACTGAACAGAAAGAACCAAACAATTGACCTTCATGTGATCATAAATGCACTGATACTGTACCTGTACGACGAGGCCCGCCTCGTTTACAAGAAGCATGAAGTTTGAAGACAATGGTATTTTTTTCATTTGGGGTATCGTTTGCTGCAATGGAGAAGGAAACAAGGGGTAAAAAAAAGACACTAATCAAGTTCCCCTAATAATGCAGTAGCTAAGAATGTGTGCACATGGTTATCTATCTTTGGGGAAAAAAAATGGGAGAAGAACCAGCATAAGTATAATTCAAACCTGAAAGATATTCAAACAGCCTAGGGTCAGCATTGATTGGAATAAGACCTAGCCTGTGAGCAAGGACTTCATCTTGGATAAGAGATGTATTGTTTGCAACAAGGACCTTTTCAATAGCCATTGTGGGAAGCTACAAGTGCAACAACCAGACCAAAATTTTTCATTTCCATCAACCAAAAAGCCACAAACAGAGGCTACTGGAAAGATACCATGAATAATTACATGCCAAAATAGTGCTAAACAGCTAATGAAACAGTAAGTGAGAGAAAATAAAGATGACATGAAAATCTGAAATACTCCTCTGGCATCAAACTAAATATATTCACAAGGAAACAACAATGTGAAACAATGAAAGAAAAGAAATTTAGAATCAAAATAAAAAAAAATGTAAGAGCCAGAGTACAATAACTTTAAGGTTAAACCATTTAGCAAATACACTGTACAGTTTTCTACTTTGTCGAAAGATAAAGCCAAAGGCCTACTTTTTTACTCCACTGCTCATAGAATAGGAGGATGGTATAATGTTAAGAAAATCATCTACTGTTTGGTCCTTCTAAGGGTTATGATTACAAGATAAAAGGGAAGGAATGCTCAAGCATTCTGGGAGATTCAAAATATGTATGATCTAAATATACAGTAAGCATAAGGATTCCAAATTCTGAAGCCAATAATTTAGACATGCAATAATACAAGACCATAGAACAAGGACCAACAAAATGAAAAAAATAAGACACGTGGTAGAATCAGAAGATAAAATCAAACATTGACTAATATGCAGAGACAATGTAACCCCAAAAACAAGGCATAACAGGCACACCTCAGAAATGAGTATCCGTCGAAACGCATTGGCAATCGCTGCATCAATACCAATCATATCAAACTCGATATCATCCTTAGTTAGTCGAATCACTTCAACTTTAAAGTTCTCGCGGAAGTTATCTAACTGTAAACTATTATCAACTCCCATTGAAGCATAGGCACCAGAGTATGTTATGTTCTCAGTCTGCACAGACCAAAACCATAAATGATAAGAAACTTGAAAGACAAACAAGGCCATTGAATCCAGAACACTCACACATGTCTAATTACCAATAAGATTAAAGAGTTTCATACTTTCTCCTGTCCAAATACTTGTACCATGATGACAATGATAACAACCTCCGAACAACTATATACACACATGTAACCTCCCTATCCTAACCGAAAACGGTTAAGCTAAATGAAAAATTCAAAACAGTACAAAGTAAATTGCAGTTCTTTCTTGCATTTGTACCAGAAACACAATAAATAAAGTCAAAAGAACCCAGGCAACTACCACTAAAACTTCAAAAGGCGAACAAAAACTGATAGCCAATAAAAAAAAAAGTTAGTAGCATCTGCATTAAGCTAAATTCAGTGAGCTTTTTTCTTCTTTTGCCACCTAACAACCCATCTCACAAATGACCAAAATGGTCAAATGGGTGTTCCCAAAATTCAAAATTAAAAGAAGGGTATCTCACTAATAACCTAAAATGACACAAAAAAAAAAAAAATCAAAGCTTTAAGCAATGTTGATTATAAATGAAACACAGTCAAGTAAAGAGGAAACTATATGAAACAAAAGAAGGGTAAAAAGGAAATAAATAAATAAGAAAGATACATGAATAGGAGCATCTGATTTGCAAACAACACGAGTCCTTTGGAGCTGAAGATGGGGAGGAAGCTGACCCATTGGGACATCTGGTAAATCCCATATTGAAAATTGCTTCCTTTCTTCTTTCTTATTATCACTCATTGTTGTGATCTTTTCTTCTTAATGGTTTTGCTTCTTTGATTGATTATTTGATTGTCTTGTTTAATTATTAGTTATGAATTTGGTGTTATTAGTTAGGGTTTAAGGACTTGAGATGAAGAGAGGCAAATCGTAGGGTTTAGGGTTTTGACAATAAAATGTTTTTAACATGTGGGCGTCCTTACGGTATTATTATTACGGACGAA
>CANYLF010670531.1:0-14069 GCA_948193215.1 Bocquillonia castaneifolia
CACTTGAGGCGATTTCCTCTTGTAAGCTTTATATAGTCCATTCCATGAAATTGTACTTTTCTCTTGAAGATGACAATTTGATGAAACTAATCATATATTTAGATGTATGTATGCATTGTTGTTCTACACATATTATAGTATAACTTGGTTTCATTAGCAGCTGAAAGCTTTTAGCTTTGCTTCTGAAGGGTTCCGGTAGGACAGAGGCCAATACGCTCGTTCGGATATAGTTGTCTTTTTTTGACAATTTTTTTTGTTGAGAATTAGTTGTGAATTTAGAAAAATTTAAGATTTCAAAACTATATTTAATACTGTTTTTTCATATGTGCCCATGTTTTTTTTTCATGAAAGGTGTTATATAATAAAAAGACCAAGAGAAGGTCAGAAAACTTACAAAATGAAAAAAAGATGGGTTTCATACAATGGAATCTGAGAAAGGAAAGGATGGAACTCTACATTTTATCAAATATAAAGAAGTGTATAAACTAGGGTATAAGAGGTCCCTAGTGCGTTGTTGATCTCCAAAGATGTTCTTATTACGCCATTTCCAAATTTCCTATACAAGAATCATCCATAGAGAAGTAAGAAGAGCTCGTTGATGATTTCCCTTGCCTATGACAGACCATTGGAAGAAGAAGTCTTGAACTGAATAGGGCATCACAAAACTGATATTGAGCCATCGAAGCAGATTAAACCATATTGAATTGGCCAGAGGACAATCCATCAGGACATGTTCCTGCGTTTCAGGAGCAGAACGAAAAGAACAAGCTGAACTATCAAGTAAACCTAAGGTGTTGTGGAGAAAAGCTTTCGTAGGAAGCTTGGAGTACAAAGAAGTCCAAATACAGAACTTGATCTTCGGCATTGCAAAGGACCAGCAGAGGTTGAATCGTTCAATTGCACTGCACTTGGTTTCCATGTAGGCCGATACGTAGGACTTCATCGTGTAAGCTGCAGATTTATCTTTCTCCCACTCCAGACGATCAAGAACTGCTGTAGTACGAAAATCTGTGTATAACAAATTCAGGTCTGCAAGCCGAGACTGAAAGCCAACACGTAGGCTGCGTATCCAAGCCGGCCTGTCCAATTGATTTAGCAACATAATGCGAGTAGGAGAAACTAACACTGAGGATCTACAGCTAGCTAATATTGATCATGAAATCTTTCGGACAGAGGAGGGGATCGAGTTAGGAATCCACTAATCATGCCAAAACTGAATCAAGTCTCCATTGCCTAAAATAAATTTGCAAGAACCAAAAAAGGTGTCCCATAAGTCTGAATTAGAGAAACAAACCTGAAGAATACCTCTCTAAATATCCGATAGATGATTAGTTCTAGCGAAAATCAAATTTGACCAGGAAGCTATCTTATTCAAAGATAAAGCTATTTGTGACCATAGAGAGTTTGAGTCAGCCATCCTAGACTTCCAAATCCATTTAAACAACAAACTTGCACTTCATAGTGAAAGAGAACAAATGCCCAACCCACTGCAATCCATAGGCCTACAAATGATATCCCAAGAAACCTTGCAAAGAGATCGGCTTCTCTAATCACCTTCCACAGAAAATTCTCATGCAACTTTCTATTTTACGACATACAGAGACTGGCATTTTGAAGATTGACATAAGATAAATAGGGAGACTATATAAAACTAACTTGACAAGCACTAGTCTACCAGCGTAGGACAAACAGGAACCTTTCTATAGAGCAAGCTTTGAATTGAACTTACAAAGGAGCGGGTCCCAGTCGATGAGATTAAGATTCTTCCAAGATAAAGGCACACTAAGATATGAAATGGGAAGAAAATCAACTTTGCATTCAATAATGGCCACACACTCTTCAGTGAAACTATTCTGAACTCTAAGGCCAATAAGAGAACTTTTATCAAATTTAATTTTCAAACCAGAAATAAGCTTGAAACACCTCAGAATACGAACATAACCATACACCATATGCTTACCTACAGGGAGAAAGCACAGGGTATCATTTACAAATTGTAACACTGAAATAGGGTCAAAATCATCAGATAGTCGAAGGCCATGCTATCAGCAACTGCCTTATTTAAAATTTGCTTAAGCCCCTCATCTACAATCACAAAGAGAAAAGGGGACATGGGGTCCCCCTATTTAACTTATGGATATCAATAGGATTTATGGTAGCCCATTAATCAAAAAACGAGTAGACGACCCCCGTCAGCAATTAATCATCTATTTGATCCAAGTCTTAGAGAACTTCATTCTTCTCATAACCGAAGCCATGTAATTTCAAGAAAAAGAGTAAAATGCTTTATGGAAATACAACTTCAAAAGGAAAGTTGGTTTCCGAGAGGAGTGAATGCGGTGGACTAGCTCTGTAGCAATGAATGAGCATTCATGAATGCTTATGCCTCGAATAAAAGCAAATTGACACTGAGATATGATAGTAGGCAATATTCTTCTTAATCTGAATGAAAGAAGTTTGGATAGTATCTTGTAGAGCCCATGAATCAGACTAATAGGCCTAAAATTCTTCATAGATGTAATTTCGGCAACTTTTGGAACAAGAACAATATAAGAAGTCTTCAAAATATTTGGCACAGTACCATAAGTGTGAAAATTTTGCATGACAGACATGATATCTTCCTTCATGAACTTCCAGGCACTCTTATAGAAAAAGAAGTTGAATTCATCTGGGCCAGGTGCTTTATTAAAAGCACAGGATTTAATAGTATTCCAAACCTCCTCCTCCAAAATACCCTCTACCAAAGTTGCATTATCAGCATCTGAAACTGTTACAAAAGGAAACCCATCAAGATAAAAAGGATAATCAATAGTAGTTGAAAATAGGCCTGTGTAATACTCCAGAATAGCATTCCTAATACTTAGAGGATCATCATGGGAACCAGAATCATCCTCAATCATCACTATCTTGTTATTTCTGAATTGAGAGGAGGCAACTCTATGAAAGCAAGAAGAGTTACTATCTCCCAAGTCCACTTCAACCTTGATTTTTGGTGCCATATTGATTCGTTATGTTTTTTTAGAGAATACAACTCTACCCTTAGACAACCAACGACTTCCTTCTAAGCTTGTCTAAGAGGCCGATTCATAGAAGAATCAGAACTTAGATAGAATTTCAACTTTAAGAGAAAGAATTTACTTGTTGACATCTCCAAAGACCTCTTTGTTCCATGAGCTAATAGACCTGTGAAAAAGATTCAACTTAATAGCCAATGAAGCATTAGAGTTAGAATCGGTAATAGACCTCCAAGAGGAGCTAATAATGTGATCCAAGGTATGAAGAAATGGACCAATGACTATGGAGCATATTTTATGACTATGGAGCAGATTATGTGTGGTGATGGCAATGATTTAAGGACATTAAGGTTATTAGCAATCTCATAAGCTTAATTCTACAAAGTCAAGAAAGTTAACAAGTCAAAGTCAAAGTCAACCAAATGGTCAACGGTCAAAGGTCAAGGAAGGTCAACCTAAGACCAAGTTAATGGTCATGGGTCGAAACCCTAACCCTAAACCTAAGGTTTGGCTACTCATCCATAATTCCAAATCCAATTAGGAAGCTAAAATTGAATTTCCTGAGCACAACATCTTGTTCGGGCCATAACCTTTGCTACACAACTCAGATTGATATGATTCGAAGTGCCACAGAAAGAGGACTTCAAGATATACAATTCATATGTTTTAAGAATTTTCATTTAAGGTCTCTAAGGGTGTTGGAATTAGGACACAATTTCAAAGTTGTAATCTGCCAGTTTTAGTTTTCCAACAAGGATTAGGATTTCTATTGTTATTTGCTATTACTCTAGACGGGAAATCTAGAAGACGTTCATTCTAGAGAAACGTCAAGACAGGCCCGAAAGAGTCTAGGACACTAAGGTCAATCTAGACAGCAAATCTAGACCATATTCATTTTAGAGAAATGTCAGGACATACCCGGAAAAGTCAAGAACGGTCCTCAAGGTGTGATAAAGCTTTTGAAGTGTTCTGAATTCTGATAGCCGTCTCGAATTCTGAGATTGTGTTGGATCGCTATCCCCGGATTCTAATTTTGAATTTGATGACTGTCCCCAGACTCAGATTCTGAATTAGATTACCGTCCTCGGATTTTGATATTGAAGTTAGATCACCATCCTTGGAATTTGAGTTTATGGAGTTATATATATAGCCTGTCTTGGATTCTGGTTTTGGAAATTTTGTTTTGGGTTTGATGTTGGAAGATATTCTGACCGTAGTTTGAAAAGGATTTTGATGGTCTTCACTGTGATCTGCAATGATTTTGATGTTGCTGGTTCTAACTGAATTTTGGTTAAAACCTAAGATGATTTTGGGTTCTAGTTCTAAATTCTGATGATGAGTTCTACAAACTAGAGTTTTGAGGATAGTTCTGTGATCTGGTTTTGCCTTCTTGTAGACACTCAATTTTTGGATGCAGGTACGTGGAAGCGGCGCGGGAGCCTAGTGATGAATACAGTCCAACGCGGACCACTCTGTCACCCAATTTCTCATAGAAATGAGCTGAAGGGTTGAAAATGATTTCAAAATTTTTCAAAATGGATTTAAGGCCCATTGATGGTCCGGCCAGATGTCCAATGATCCGGCCAAACCTTCGTCACTTCCACTTGGCCCACATGTCATAAAAGTCCATTTTAAGCCCAAAAGGCCCAACTGGCCCTTCGATGATCATTCAGCCAGATGTTCATCAAAGATTTGGCCGGATGATCACTTTGATATGATAGGTTATTGGGGGAGATGCATGAACCATTAGTGCACTTGGGACCTATAAACCTACACCGGCCTATACCCATGCTACAACTTGAACAAGTTACTAAGGAAGATTCATTTTTATCCTATAAATACCCTAAGTTTTTACACTGTTGGGGATAAAAAAGAGGATAATTTTCAGAAGGAAAAGAAACAAAGAGGCATATAGAAAGAAAAGGGAGGGCACCCACACACACACACTCATTTTCAAAGCTTAGTTTCTCGACAAAACTTATTTCTCAATTCTTTGGGTCTCTGAACGAGGAGACTATGTCAACCCAGAAACTCATTCTCTACCTGAAAGTAGTAACATACCTCTATTCTGAGGGCAACCAACCATCCACGAAGCATCCATACATCAGAATAAGCATATTCTTCCATTCATTTATTGTTGTTTAGTTCATTGTAACTTTTCATATTTAGCATACTAATTTTTTTTTTACATTTTAATTGCATATATTAGTTCCACGAGGAGCCAGGAGGATGTAGAACCAACCGGATTAAAGTTTAAGGTCCTGTAACCCAAGCTTCAAACCTAAGCAGTAACTTGACCTTAAAGCTTAGGCTACTTTCATGAGCCATTTCCACAATCTATAATAGATCCATAGGAGTAGTTTAATACTTTATTTATCATATGTAATTATTTTCATAAGAATTTGTAATAATACATGAGAAGACATAGTCCAAGCCAAAATTACAGGTCTGGCCGAACCAACAAAGGTCTGGGCAAATGATCATGAGGTCCGGCCGGATGTTCATGTCCCAACTGGATGTCCCACATGCTTTGATTATTTTCAAAACTTGGGCCTGGCCCAAATCAAACATCTGACCGAACCTCTGCCTAAAGATCTGGCTAGACCATTATGATAGTGAGCAGAAGATGATAAAGCAAGCTACTGAGGATCGATTGGTTTGAAGCTTTAAGGTTGATAGATAAGTCATCTCTGGGATAAATCGGTCAATCAGTAAGATCCTCTTGTTCACTATGAAGGCATGAAGAAGTTACCTCCCAAGTTCACTATGCAGGACATGCAAAAGTTTAACAGAACTAGGGATCCTAAGCTTCACATTAAGCAATATGGGTCCATCATGCTTGCTACACCTTTAGATAATGAATAGAAGGTGGGGGTATTCTCTTTGTCCTTAATAGGGATAGCTCAAGAATAGTATCACCGACTACCAACCACTGTTCAGTTTGACTGGAAAGAGCTTTGTGATGCTTTCATAGGGTAGTATTCACAGAACATTGAGCTAGAAGTTTCCCTAAAAAGACTTGTAGATGACTAAGCAATGATATAATGAGTCATTTACCGACTTCCTTTCTCGTTAGAGAAACAAGGTAGCCCTGCTAAAAGATAGACCTTCTAAAAAGGACCAAGTCAGAATTGTGGTCCGAAATGTACTCCCTGGCATAGTAGAAACCCTATAGATTATGAATCCAAACCCTTTGGTAACTTGTATGATGATGGGTTGTAGTGTGAGGACATATAAGCTGAAAGAAACAGAAACCAAAGAGGGAAATCTACCTATAACCGCCCTTCGAACACAAAAATGGATGATGTAAACAGGGTTATCACTAACCGAAAATTCTCCAATTTTAACCAACCCTTATCCAAAGTATTTGAAATACTTGAAAGACAAGGCTTGGTCAAACCTTAACAACCAAATTTCCACCTAACCCAAATTCACCTGGTTACAACCCTATTACTTACTGTAATTTCCACCAAACACCTAGACATTCCATAGACAACTACATCAAACTTAAACACACCATCCAAGACCTCATTGAAGCAAGAAAAATCATCGACCCTGACAACCGACCCCCTAGCTCTAAACACAAACCTTTGCCAAATTACCACAGAGTTCCACCGCCTAACCAAAACATGTGCACTGAATCTGGTTTCTTTGAAGCTAAATTCTTAGCTTCCTTTGAAAGTGAATCTGACTTAAGGGATGCTATCACTAGCCATATGAAACAATGAATTAAGATTAGTATGAAGTTTGATTGATATTCATGAGATGAATATGTGTATGAGATACAAATTGAATTCATATGTATTTATTGAGAACAAATAGTAGACCGACCCACTTTGAGATTACTACATGGATCAAAGTCATAGGTTAATCTCTAATAATTGTGTCATTAAATCCTTAGACCTGAAATTACTATGGTTCTCAACATGAGGATTATTATGTTTTGACATAATCAAACATTGTTCTTAACTGGATGATTATAAAGATTATGATTGAGCATAATAAGAATCATATAGTGAGATATAACTAATTGAGATGGAATTTGTCCCTCTTATTATAAGAGAGATATCTGTGGGCCCCTCGATAATTGAGACTTAGAAATGCATAGCCGTACTCAAATGAATTGATTGAGATCAATATCATTTGTTTAGGCAATCTAATTGGGTTTCTAGAAATTAAAGATTGAATGATATAAGGTTGGCTTGATCCATGCCTTATGTTCAATCAAGATATCGTGAGACAAAAGGATTGTGTCATGGTCTATATTAAGGTTGTCTTGGATTATGAGCTTTTCGTTTAACCTGGGTAGTCATAATGTCTTGCTAGATGCCACTTATGACTTGTGGGCTTAAAATGTGATTTACGCCTACTGCCAACATTAATTGAACATATAGTGTCGCACACTAAGAACTAACTAGAATGGTTATGGTTTATTATTTTTTAGATTCGATTTACCTTATGGATGATAATTTACCAAGCAAAATAATTACTCTCTGTAGTAATTTAAAATAATAAGATTATTTTAAATTACGAATAATAATTAATTATTTATTATTTAAATTCAATTTTTAATTTGATAAAATTTAAATTCATAATTTAAATTATAACAGATGACTAGTTAGTTATTTATTTAGATTTCCTTATTGGATAAGGAAAGAATAATAATAAAAATCTGTATAGAATTTTATGAGGATTTGGTTAAAACATGAATTCGTATTTGATAGGGACTAGAATTTAAATTGTTATTATTTAAAGGGAGTTTTAAATAAATAATGATTAAATTCAGTTTTAACATAACCCTAACATATATATATACACTATCCTATACACCGCTTATTGTTTGAGCCGCTCTTTGAGAAATAGAGAGTAAACCTAAAATCGTTTTTGAAAAAAATGAATTTGAACTAGCATTCAATTTTACCATTTTTTGTTCGTTTCTGTGTGAATACTTGTAGAGGGTGGTCATTGGGTGGTCATCTTTCACAAAGGCAGCACCTTAAAGATCCGAAGAAGTTTTTGGAATCATTTAACAAATGTAATTTTGTTTATCTTTCCCTTCAGTTTGTTTAAAACGCATGTGATCCTTGGTGGGTTAAGGAATAAAATTTTAATTTTTCACTGCATTCTTGTTCAAGTCGGATTGGATCCTTTGCCCGTAACCCAACAAGGCCAACTTTTAAATATATCATACCAAAAATTATACTCCTTTCATTCCACAATAACAGTCATTTTAGAATCTTTTTTTCCCCAAATTATTTGTCGCTTACAAAAACAATGAAGTATTAATGATACTTTTTTCAAATTTACCCTTATCAAAACTATTATAAGTCATTAATGAAGAGTGATGTAAAGGGTAATTTAGTCAATGATGATATATTTTCTCAAAATCTAGATGATTTAATGATTATCCTTAATACGTGTGCACAAACTGTTTGCCCCGAGATTTCACTAATGATTTTGATGATGTAAAACATTAAGTTATTCATTAATATATTTATTAAGTGTTTTTTAGGTATCATAATATAAAAGGATGCATATTTTTATTGGATGAAGTAAACATTTTGTACAAGTCACAATTTCTATCTTAGTCGAGTGAACATGAATAAACCTTATTAAAACACTTGGGTTAATGGTGTTTAGTTTAGGTGGATAGGTTCAAGTGTAAACCTTATTAAAATACTTGGGATATTGTTTTAGGTTAGGTGGATAGGTTCAAATGTAAACCTGAATAAAACACTTGGGTTAATTGGTGAGAGTTTTTCAGTTAAAAGTAAAATACATGTAGTAAAAAGATAAAATATGTCATGGGCTAACTAAACCTACAATTTATGCACATTGGACATGGTATATTGGAAGTTTAGGACTTAAGGAAAGCTAAATGTGCAGAGTCAACTTCGGATGGGCTGAATTAAATGAATTAACTGCACTAAGTGGGCAATAATCAAATTATGAATTATATATGGATTGAAAGCCCAATATGTCTAGTGTTCAAAAAAAATTTATTTGAATTTTTGGAGTTGAAAAAATAAAGATATGGATTTTTGAGTTATTTATGGTCATGCTGTCAGACAATGAACTAAACACATAGGTTGTATTCAAACTTATGCCAAAACTTTTAGAAAAATTATTTGAAAGTGAAATTTGGTGGAGTTATAGCTCTGGAAGTCTAATTTTCAATGCAAAAAATGGTGGATCGTTTTGAATTTTCTACAAGGAGATATTTTTGTTTGAATACAGACTACTCCAGCTGCAAGTCACATGCTTTAGGCGTCCATTGTTTGAATTATTACAAAAACTCTCTAAATCTCCAGAAAACGTGCCATATATTGTTGAAAAGGTATGGATGTCTAGTTTCTAACAAAAAGGAATCATAAATCATAGCTGGAGATATTGAATTTTGAAGGAGACATGCTACATTTGTCAAGTGAGCTGGCAGCCTTGAAGAATGGAGCCTCACCAATCAAGTTTGAATTTCTTGGTTGATTGAGAACGACCATTTCTGATTTCTTGCCTATAAAAGGAGGTATTTCAAAACATACAAAAGATCTTGAAGAAAGAATAGCAATTAAGAGTCACAATATTCATAAGTTATTTGAGAGTTTATGTTGTAATTGTGAGAAAAAACGTTCATTCTTCTTCTTATAATTTTCACTTTATTTTTGTATTGTGTGAGAGACACTAAAACACAAGGAAAGGTTTAAGTGTGTACCTTGAAAACACTCGGGTTTTGGGTTTTGAGTGTAAGCCATAAAAACACTTGAGTTAGGTTTGTGAGTTAGCCTTAAAAAATTCATTTGTAAAGGTAGTGAGATAGCCTTGTAAATCTCACATTGTAAAGGTTGGAGATAGCCTTGAAATGTCCATTGTTTTCTATTTGTGGTTAGTGGAATCCTAAAGTGTGTCTTTGGGAGAAGTGAACGTAGGTCAAGTTGGGATCAAACCACTATAAATTCTTGTTCATTCTTTAAAGCAATTTTTTTATTTTCTATTCCGCACCAATTCACCCCCCCCCCCCCCTCCCCTCTTGGTCATTTCAATTGGTATCAGAGCCTTGCTCATTTCAACCTTAAGTGGGAGTAAGAGATCAAAAGATGACTTCGGGTGAAAGCTTTGGAAGTTTGAGACCTTACTTTGATGGAAGTGACTGGATATATTGGAAGTTGAATATGCAAGCCTTCTTGGATAGTGATCAAGTCAATGTTTGGGATCAAATCTTAGTAGAATGGACTCCACCAACCACAACCGTTGGAGATAATACAACCGTCCTTGAAAGGAAAGATTGGGTGGATGTACAAAAGAACAGCAATGGTAAGAATCAAAGAGGTATGTCCTTACTCTTAGCTTCTTTATCTAGAGAAGAGTGTGCTAGAGTGCAACATTGCACAACTACTCATTCTATTTTGAAGACTCTAGCCAACTATCATAAAGGGACAACCGAAGTGAAGAATGAGAGGATAGAACTTCTTATCTATCAATATGAAACCTTCAAGAGAATGGCATATGAGAATTCCACAACACTCACAAACTGGCTTTTAGCATTGGTGGAAGGGCTTAGGAAGCTTGGCAAGATCTATAGCCCTAGGGAGGTAAACAAGAAGATATTGAGGTCTTTTCCTAGAAAGAAATTTGTTAGCTTTGAAGGCATCAATCCATCTTATTTTGAGCTTAACAACCTTAATTTTATTTTTAACAAAGTTCTCTAAGTGTGTAGATTGAAGATCATTGAACAAAAGTCAAAATCAGGAAATGACCTGTAATTCGAACCCGCGATATGCAAATTGTGCCCGCGACTAAAAATTGAGTTTTTATTGAAACTCTCTATTTCTATATTCACACCCGCGATCTCAGCATGTTGCTCCCGCGATTGTACCAACTGAAAACTTCACTCTCTGTTTCTATTTTCACGCCCGTGAGTATGGCACATCACGCCCGCGATATCAGCCTCAAAGAAACATGCTCTCTGGACACATTGTCGCGCCCACGAGTATGGTACATCATGCCTGCGATATCATCCTGAAAGAAACATGCTCTCTGGACACATTGTCGCGCCTGCGAGTATGGCACATCACACCCGCGATATCAGCTTGGAAGAAACATGCTCTCTGGACACACTTTCATGCCCGCGATTCATGAAGCTCACGCCCGCGATATTCCAGTCAACATGACCGTTGGAGATGTTCCAAATATCGTGCCCGTGACCAAGCAACATTGTGCCCGTGACCTCACAGTCAACATGACCGTTGGAGGATGTTTCAATTGTCGCGCCCGCGATCCTATGGTCAACTAAATATTGCGCCCGCGACTAAGGGTAATGATTGACTTTTTGTTCAAATTCTCATATCCATTGGAGACACAATTAGAGTTGTTTCTAACAGCTAGTTTTGGGGTCTATGGTTATAAATACCCCTCTTAATTATGTTTAAAAAAAAACAAACATTTTTAAGATAGCCAAAACTCTTGCAATTAATTTGCTTAAATTTCTTTGTAAATAAATTCATTTGTGAATTTATTGTGTGTGGGTAGTTAGAACTCTAGAGCATTTATTGCTTGGGTTGAGTGATCTTTCTACCTTGTACAAGTGTCAATCTTTGTGAGGATTGGGAAACACTTGGGTTAGGTTTGGTGTTAGCCTTGTAAACACTAGATTTGGGGTGAGCCTTTGTAAACTCTAGGTTTGTGAGAGCCTTTTGTAATTCTCATTGTAAAGGTTGAAGATAGCCTGTGAAATCTTCATTGTAAAGGTCATGAGATAGCCTTTGAAATCTCACTTTGTAAAGGTTGGAGATAGCCTGTTAAATCTCCTTTGTAATTTCCATTTGTGGTAGTGGAACCCCAAATTGTGTATTTGGAAGAAGTGGACGTAGGTCAAGAGTTGGACCGAACCACTATAAAATTCTATCTATTCTCCAAAACCACTTCTATTTTTTATTTTCTCACCAATTCACCCCCCCCCCCCCCCCCTCTTGGGCACTTCAATTGGTATCAGAGCCTCACAGCTCAGTTATTCCTTAAGTGGGACCTTGAAGATCAATAGAGATGTCGGGTGACGATTTTGGAAGCTTGAGACCTTACTTCGATGGAAGTGACTATCCATATTGGAAGGTACGCATGCAATGTTATTTGGATAGTGATCAAATCGATGTTTGGGATCAAGTTTTAAATTAATGGACACCATCAACCACAACCATCGGTGAGGAGACAAGAACTCTTGACAAAAAAGAATGGAAGAAAGCACATCGGAAAAACAACGGTAAGAACCATAAAGCTATGTCTATTTTACTTGGTTCTTTATCTAGAGAAGAATGTGCTAGAGTGCTTCATTGTACAACTGCCCATGCCATATGGAAAACATTGGCAAACTATCATGAAGGTACAACAGATGTAAAGAACAAAAGGATTGAACTTCTTGTTTATCAATACGAAACCTTCAAAAGGTTAGCCGATGAGAATGTCACCTCCCTCACCAACCGTCTTCTAGCTTTGGTGGAAGGGCTGAGAAAACTTGGCAAAATCTATAGCCCAGGTGAAGTCAATAAGAAGATTCTTAGGTCCTTGCCTAGGAAGAAGTTTGAAGCCAAAATTGCTTCACTTGAAGATTCAAAGGATCTCTCCACCATGAGAACTGATGAGCTCATAGGAAATCTCTTAATATATCAGATGAACTATGATGAAAATGAGAAGCTGGAAGCCAATGAGAGGAAAGAGGAAAAGAAGAAAAGTATTGCCTTCAAGACCTCTCATGATGATGAAGGCAACCATGAAGAAGGAAAGAATGGCCCTAGTGAAAAACAAATCCTTTTGCTCTCTAAAAGAGTAATAAGGATAATCCAAGAAAGAAAAGGGTCATCTAGCAAAAGCAAGGATAGAAGGAAGAGGAAAGAAAGCTTCAAAAAGAGCACCTCCTCAATCAAATGCTTTGAATGTGGCAAGAAAGGGCACATCAAACCGGACTGCCCTACACTCCAAGGAAGGCACAAGAAGAGCTTCAGTGCCGGATGGGATGAAGATGATGAAATTCCCTCCTCATCACAAAATGAAAGTGAAAGTGAAGAGGAAAGCGAGAGTGAAGTTGCCAACCTAGCATTCATGGCTATAGAGGACTCCACAAATGAAGTAAGTACCTCTTGCTTTTCTATTTTTCCTTCTCATACTTCCGATTGTAGTAGTGATGACGATTCCGATGATGATGATCCCATTGAGCTCATTAAAGATCTTAACACCCACTGTACTCGCCTCCAACGTGCAAACATTGATGCTAAAAAACTTTGTGAGGCAAGTAATAAGGAAGTTAATGATCTTAGAGCACAAGTAGAGTCACTTAAACTTTCATTAGGAGAGCTTAAAGGTTAGCTACTTGCATCTCAATCTAAACTCACTTCAAGGGAGTCTCTTGCAAAAGAAAATGACACATTGAAATGTGAGGTAGAAGAATTGAGAAAATCCATTGTCAAGTTTCATAAAGGAAAGGAAAATCTAGATACCTTATTGGTATCTCAAAGACCTCCCCTTGTAAGACATGGCTTGGGATTCAATGAATGCTCAACATCATATGGGACTTCTAAAACCACATTTGTCAAATCATCATTACCACCATAAACTTCTAGTGTTGATGTTGCTAAGACCAAGGTTCGGAATCCTAAATCTAAGTAAGGAAACAAGCGTCAAAATGATTCATTAGCCAAGAGGACTAACTCCTCACAAGGCAAACCTAAAGGAAAGCTAAAAGGCAAGTCTAATGACAAACCTCAAAGCAAACCTAAAGGGAAATCAATCACTAAAGGCAAAGCTCCTAAGAAACATCACACAAAGTAAAAGGGCTTGAGCAAAAGGACCTCCTCTCCTAATGTTCAATGTCATTATTGCATGAAACATGGTCACATTAATGTGTTTTGCCATGTTAGGAGGGAGCACTTTAGCTTAAGTACTTTTGAAAATGCTAACCCTCAAGGACCCAAACTTGTTTGGGTACCTAAAACAAAGAATTAATTTTCTTTTATAGGTATGCTTGAAAACATCAATGGGAGCAAATGAATGGTATCTTGATAGTGGATGCTC
>CANYLF010670887.1:0-15303 GCA_948193215.1 Bocquillonia castaneifolia
GCCACTTGTCTTCTTCTAGAAACAATCTCCCTACACCACTCCCTAATCTTATTTCTATTAACTATCTAGTCCAACTCCCATACTTCTTTTACAAATAGCTCCTCAACTTTTCTTACAATCTAGTCCTTCAATTAATCTAACTCCCATCAATTCTATTTCACATAATCATACTTAACAATACACAATCAATAGAATTGAACCATCAAGAGATAACTCCTCAAATAATCAATTATTACCATTTACCACCTCCAACTATTATTTCTTTCAATTACACCCCTCCTACTAAGAATCCTCAATGATTCAACCTCAATTAACAAAATTAAACATTCTAATGATTCCAATACTTATTGAAATGATTAATCATACTTAAAGGCATAATTAATTGATAATTAATTATGGACGTTACAATTGGCTTGGACACCTGAACTATTCTGAAGCTTCAAGGTCAACTGGTGAGTCCTCTCTGGGACTACTCAGTCGATCAGTAAGCTCTCCTAAACTCTGTTCGATTTATAGTTAATTGCCTAGAACTAAATGTAAATAATTGACTGCACATTTAATAAATAAACCAGGTAATAAGTACAATAAAATGGTAGAAACTCATTTCACCTTTGCTTTCTTTAAAGGTGTATGTATATTGTTCCCATTCCAATATTTTGGGTAAATGATAAATAAATTAATGTGCAAATATTAACACGTAAATATATGTAAAATAAGCTAGAAACTGACTGTGGATGTTCTACATATAAATAAATAAGGAAATGATCCACTAGCAAACCCACCAAATACAACCAACTACACTTAATCAATTAGGGTTAACTACAATGGACCTAAGATAGGACTAAAATTGATTAGAAATAATATCAGGCGTGTTCATTCATCGGATGATATATCGCTTTATATTGTTTGTCTCTACTAGGAAATAATGACCCTATTACTTAATTAAGTGGGAAATTGCCCCAAGAATTGATGACGCATTCTGAACCCAGAAATCATTTGGTGTGATCACGAATGGGGATTTTTAGGAATCTATCTATTTCTTAATCACTAGGTGATCCCGATGCAATTCGGGTGGCAACTCCACAACTGTTTTCATAAAATCTAAAAATACATCTAGTGAGTTTGTCGCCTTTGCCATTTGACACCAATTGACAAGCAGGTCCCGGGTGCTTTGTCCATAATGTGTAAGGCACTTATGGTCTTTGATAGATGTGAAGATGGCATGAATGTCTTAAGATAGTGGACTCTTCTGATATTTTCTCATGGTTGCCTCTGGCTTAGTTGTACTTGGACTTGCTTGCCCCTGAGTGTGGTTTTAATGTCCTTGTCATTGATGACATTGACTTCAATTGTCGTTCATGCTCTTTTGTTGTGGCTTTGGTATTTCACCAGGTGGAAGTATACATGTCTTGTATGGATGCATGGAACATGCTTACGCTTAAGCTAGTGCATGTCGTGTATTTGCATGTAACAGATACGAAAGCTAGTTGCATGTTGCTAACACCATGTCCTATAGATGCATGATATGTTATTATCTGTGCTACATGAAACGTATGAAGTTATTACATCAGCTATGCTTATTGACTCTTCATTATGGAGTAGTCATATACTTATCAAAAGGGAGTCTTCATGTGGTGACTGGCATGGAACATGACCTGGAAGTAGAAATGATAGGCAAACTCCAATGCCACAAGAGCTAGGATTGATTGATGTCGAGAGCAATCATTGGTTTGAGAGAAGATGAATGAACTTGTTGATTTCATCCATGGTAGAAACTTGATCTTTATGAATCACTTTTGGTCCTTTGCTGAATTTCATGGGCCGATGACTTGCCCCTGAGTATTCATTCAAGAGCTGACTGGTGAGGCTCATGCATCGTAAAAGCGGCTTAGTGAATGCACCCTTGTTGGTATCATATTTGCCTTAGTTTACTTTCTCAATGTTTTCTTTTCTAGCTTGAATGCAATGGAACTAATCATATGATAAGCAAATTTGACAAAAATTCAAAGTCAATCTTTATTCTTTTAACAATGGTACAAAAGTGTACTTTGCTAACTGCACAGGACATTACTG
This sequence comes from Bocquillonia castaneifolia, assembly GCA_948193215.1. Taxonomy (NCBI): domain Eukaryota; kingdom Viridiplantae; phylum Streptophyta; class Magnoliopsida; order Malpighiales; family Euphorbiaceae; genus Bocquillonia; species Bocquillonia castaneifolia. Next base: position 2,074 of record CANYLF010670887.1, read on the forward strand.
TTGCCACAAATCGTCCCTTTTGAGTTTTCTAAAGCAAAATTTATTTTCAAAGAAATTCAATCAAAGGTTATGTTAATGGAAAAGTTCTCCAAAACCAAATCAAGTGAAAATAATTTTCCTTGCACATTCCAATATAAACACAATCAACTCAACACTCTCACAGTTCTCACAAAAACTCTCTAGTGTTTTGGGGGCGATGTTTACACTCAAGCCAAAGCATAGGAAAGTTCAACTATATGCTTGCCTCTTAATCATAAGTCCTCCACTTGAATGTACTGGAAATACAAATCTAAGTGTCTCTCATTTAGTTGCAATAGGGGTTAGGTACAATAGGGTTTCAGAAGGAGGAAAAAAAGGGTAGATGCACTATGACTCTCAAAATTTCAAACTTGTGAAGGAATGTATCCCAACTTGCTTTACTTGCCAAAGGTAATCTGAAAATAGGAACTTCATCAAGGATGCTTGCTGCCCTCACTTTCTCTTTCTCTTTTCCTTTCAATCCTTTCTCTTTATAGCATTTTTTTCAATCAATCATCATTTTTTAAGCATTTTCTTTTTCTCTCTCTTTGTTTCTTTTTCATCATCATTTTTTTCATCATTCTATTTCTTAGAGCAAACAAATGCTTCTCACAATTTTATTTGTAACTTTCTTGACAAAAGCTTTTCCAAGGAATACTTAAGGATTAACCACTCACTTTACAAGTTATTTCATAGTATTACAAAACTTAGTGCACAAAAGGGTTGGAAAAAAAATAGGAAAATTTCAACAAAAGGCTAATCAGGCTAATTTGGAAAATTTAAAGAAAAACGAATTGATGGCTTATCTTTGGCTTTCTAAAGGTAAACAAGGTGGAATTTAAGCCTAAGAGTTTATCCTAAGGTGCCCTCTTCATTTTCATATTTCCAATAATCTTGTGGATTTCAAATGTATACCACCTCCTAGGTGAGACACGCTCAACAAGAAAACAAGAGCACAAAGTGATGAGTGCTCAATAAAAGCTCAAGCGCTTACAGGTTTTTGAACTATGTTGAGAATCTGGTATTCATATCAAAATAAATTCACTTAAAATGGGGAATTGGAAGCTTAATCATTAACAATTACTTTTGAAGAAATCAGTCTAAATTCATGTTTGGAAGCCTCTTTTTCTTTTTATCATCATTTTTATTTTTGTTTTTGGATCAGTAGTAAAATCGAATGGAGCAAGTATTTCCTATGTCTTGTGCACCAATGTTAAATGAATGATCATGAAATGGATTGAAGTCAAATGAACTCATAATATTTTCAATGAAATGCATTCATTCTATTGAGAAAAACATCAATAAAATAAAGTGAAAGAGATGTCCTATCATTGACTTAAAGGGTCATTATTATACTAAGCAATACATGACATTCCTAAAACACTTGATGTACACATGGATGCTAGAGCTTCGTGTGATGATGCCCGTTCACTCGTCTAAGTCATAGTTTGAATCTTGCTCTTCTAGTCACTACAAAGATTTTGATTGGGACTCATGCTTCGTGGCTTCAATTTTCTCAACTTGGAGTCCATCGTCGTATAGCTCATCAAAGTTTCTTGCGTTCTTCATTTGTAGGTTTTCCACCCAAGCTGGAAGGACATTTTGAACCACCATTTAGACTTGATTCTTTTCCAAGGGCTTGTTCTTCATGAGGGCAGCTTTGTTTCTCCATCTCGTGAGGAATTCTGATAAGGACTCCCCATCTTTTTACTTGGTCATCTCTAAGTCTTGCAAAGAGATTTCTATGGTAGTATTATGAGAGAATTGTCCCCTAAACCCCTCATTGAGAGTCTTCTAATTAGCTTAGGGACCTATTGATTGAGCATGGTACCAATCCAAAGCTATTCCTTCCAAAGAGAGTAGGAATAACCTAATATCTTCTATTCGGCATTCAGAGGAGTGGTTGACATTATTATGATGTATTACTTAAGGTGCATTCTTGGTTCTCCAGCCCCATAGAATTTAGACACATCAGGCATCTTGAATTTAGGATGAAGACCAACTATGCCTCATAGACCGAGGTTGTTAAAAGCAAAGTCTTTGACTCTCACAAACTCCTAGGGCTTTTCCATTTCTTAGTTAAGCCATTAATTGCCTCAAGCTCAGGCTTCTTATCACGATCATCCTCATCCTCACTACTAGTATCTCGGTCATCATTCCTATGCTCATCCCAATCTTTCAAGGCTTTCTTGATTCTATTCTCAATCATGTCTTGCATGGTCTTCATAAGGTCATCATTGAGTCAAGCCATGGTGCCTAGGTAAGTTGGAGTTTCAGGACTATGTTGTGGCGAGCTTCAGATGAGACGTCCACCCTGTCTTGCCAAAAGTGTACTAGGAGGATCTGTTTTGCTTCAAAATAAGAGGTTAGCATGCTATGTCGTGTATGCAAGGATGGATGAATGCATTCATGTATGAATGCAAAGGAGCAGCACAAGTACCAAACGTTAGTCAAGAACATGTACTACTAAGTGGTAGGCCTTTGAACCTTATTTTTCCCACACATATGTTCATTTGGCAAGTAAAAATTCCTAGAAATTAGTTTTGGCTGTCGCATCAAAAGGGGATGCTATTGACGATGTTATATGCATATTAGCATGAAGATATCTCAATCGTACAAACCAAACAATAAGTCATCATTATGTCCTTATCCCATGTCTTTGCTCTTAATGAGTCCTTAATGTTCCTCATGTTCCAGGGCCGTTTTAGCATCTGTCAGGTGCAAGTAGACCAACACACCAACATCCCCTTCAAGGCTAAAATGTAGTAATCAAGGTTACTCTTCTTGAATCCTAAAATTCCTCATGTTCCAGCGCCATCTTAGCATTAGTCAAGTACAATTAGACCAACACCTTGACATCCCCTTCACACAAGCAGTAATTAGGGTTCAATTTAAGGACAGTTACACTAGACTAGTTCAAGACAATGGCTTCATGGGATTAAATAACAAACAAGCATTTGGTAAGACCTTAGAGAAGTTGCTAGGGTCATTACATGGCTTCAGTTGGTTCAGCTAAGAAAGGTACCTAAAGTAGATGAACTTACGTTAACCGTCTCCCCTTTTCAAGGGTCGAGCAATGATAAAACATTTAGTCTACAATGAGTTGTAGTTACTTTTTCCACCCCTCATGAAGCGCATTCATAAATCATAGGCAGCTCGACCAATGGTACCCATGAGTTAGGGTGTTTTAGTGCAAGAATCCAATGCAAGGAAACTAGAGTTGGAAATAATAATGAAAATTGGCTAATCTCTAAAATGTAAAGGGGGGTTTCATCAGCAGACTACGTCTTGACAGACGACTGCGACACTTCGTGTTTAGCGAGTGGAGCTTATCTGGGAGTCGCCACCCAAACCGGCATCAAGAATATCATAATTGGTGTGCATCTCGTTTACTTTAAGAAATGCGGAGCTACCTTGAATTCAGAGATTCTGTGATCACACTACCGTATTTATTAAATTTTGATTCTTTACAGCCACTTTTAGTATTATTTCTACCTTTATTTCCACTAACGAACATGATATAACAAATTACAATTTCCTTACATTTTACATATAAGGCATGCTGAAAGTAAGTTTCTATTTATAAATAATGATTGATTTTACATTACCAAGTTAGCATTAATGTCCAATTACATGTAAAGGTTATACCAAATAATTAATCATATCCTGACAACCTAGTTTCTAGCCTTTTTTATCCTACAAAGGCCAGAGAGTAGCAAAGAAAGTTCAGAGCTTTCTCTTGGATCGATTTGGTGTAAAAGAAATGAACCGATAGGTGCCTCTATTTATAGGTAAAGTTAGGGGTAAAATGGTCATTTGACACTTTTAAAATCAGATTTATCTCTTTAGATAATTATAAGATAAATTTAAAATAATAATTATCTAATAATTATCATCCTAAAAGTATAAAAAATTACGTGATTGGTTGAAATTAATTCAGATTTATCCTGAAAATAAAATAGAATTATCTAATTTGTTAAATTAGGATAAATATCTCAAAATAATTATGTAAAAGTTAATCAAATTATCTCTAAGATAATTAGCAAATTTAGCTCAGATTTATCTCTAATTATGGTTTGAAAAATCTGATTGAAAAAAGTTTATGGGCCTAGCCCATAGTGCATTTTCATTATGGGCCTGGCCCATGAACTTGGGCTAGGTCCATTAACACTGAGTTCCAAAATGTTTTTGCAGTTTTAAGGTCCTTAATGGCCAAATTGGAAAATTTGTATTAGAGTGAAAAATGTTCAGATCTGCCCAAAATATAAATTGTATAAGGTTTAGGTATTTTTATAACCGTGTTAAGAGTTACGATGAAAACAATGCAAGTTTAGGCTTAAAACAATGATTTTTTGCTTAAAACATAGTTTTCGAGGTTTAAAACATTTTAGAAAACATTTTAATGACCAATTAGGGACTTGCCACTCAATTCATGCTACATGAACATGAATGCTTATCATTAGGCCTCCAAGCCACTTCTCCATATCATGCATCCAAAAATTAGGTGTTAACACATACCGTTTTAGTACATTAGCTAATTTTGTAAACTAGCAACAAGGAGCTTGTCATAATTCGTAGAGCGATTTCTTCCATTTACACACTTTTTCGGGCTGTTGAGTGTGAAATCTAGTCGGCATCCTCATGTAAACTTCTTTAGCCAAGTCTCCATGAAGAAATGCATTATGAACGTCCATTAGATTAAGCTCCCATACTTTAACCGCTGCCATAGAAAGAATTGTACGCACCGTACCTTTTTAAAATAAGCGAAAACATCTCATTGTAGTCTATTCCTTCCACTTGATTGTTGCCAAGAATCACAAAACGCACCTTGTAACATTCAACTGTTCCGTCAGAATTATACTTATTTTTGTATACCCATTTGCTTCCTATGGCTTTCTTCCCACAAATCTTTTGCGATCTCCATGTGTGTCATAGTAGATCTCACTGTTGGCTCATTCATATTCAATATCCATGACACGCACACGCACGCACACATGCACATATATAGATTCAACTAAATCATAACCAAGACACATTGCAATCATTATATATAGATATATGTATATAAATCAACCATTTCACACATACACACACTCGTAGATAGATAGACAGATATATATATATATATATATATATATATTTCACATGGAATATAAATAAAAGCAGATGAAAATAAAAAATAATACCAACTCCCACTTGTGCTCACACATAGAATAGGATCCATAAGTGTGAGTGGACATGCCACTCCTTGGACCACCCAGTTCTGAGTGATTGTTGCCACTCTAATGCTCGCACGTCTTCAAGTACTTAAGATGTTCCCATCGCTTCTGCCACTCCTTCCAAACTCTAACTAGAAGACACAAATCTCAATTCTTCAGCTTCAGCCAGTTGTTCTTGATCTCGTACATTGTATCCTTATATCTATTTGCAGCATGCCTATAGAAGACTCTGTTCAATGCCTCCTTGGACTGTGTACACCTAAAAAATTTCTAGACAAATCACACTTTTGCCCATAAGTCATAAGTGGCATCTAGCAAGAAATTCTGACTACCCAAGTTAAATGAATAGCTCATGATCCGAGATAACCTTAATATAGTAGATGACACAATCCTTTTGCCTCATGATATCTTGATTTAATATAAGGCATGGATCAAGTCAACCTTATATCGCTCAATCTTTAATTTCTCGAAACCTAATTAGATTGAGTTAAACAAACGATATTGATCTCTATCAATTCATTTGAGCACGGCCATGCATTTCTCAGTCTCAAGTGTCGAGGGGCCCAGAGATATCTCTCTTATAATAAGAGGTACAAACTTCATCTTAATTATTTATATCTCACTGCATGATTCTTATTATGCTCAATCATAATCTTTATAATCATTCGGTTAAGGACAATGTTTGATTATGTCAAAGCATAATAAACCTCATGTTGAGAACCATAGTAATTTCAGGTCTAAGGATTTAATGACACAACTTTTAGAGATTAACTTATGACTTTGTTCCATGTAGTAATCTCAAAGTGGGTCGGTCCAATATTTGTTCTCAAGAAATATATATGAATTCGATTTGTATCTCATACACATATTCATCTCATGAATATCAATCAAACTTCATACTAATCTTAATTCATTGTTATTCCCATAACAATAATCGATGAGGGACATTTAGAATAATTAATAATATTATTCAGGGACATTATTGTATAGTAAACATGCAAATTATGATAATAACAAATAAAATCTTTATTAATAGTCAAAATACCATGTCCATACAATAGGCCTAGGGCACTATTACTAAAAATCTCCCACTTGCACTAGGCCCATTCATTAATGTATCTAATACCCATGGACCTAGCATGATGATCATGCTTTGCTTATGGCAGAGGCTTAGTCAATGGATCAGCAACATTATCATCTATTGGAACTTTGCATATCTTAACGTCACCTCTCTCAATTATTTCTCGAATGAGATGATAATGCCTAAGAATGTGTTTCGATCGCAGATGTGATCTAGGTTCCTTTGCTTGTGCAATAGCACCATTATTATCACAATAAACATCAATAGGATTTGTGATGCTAGGAACTACTCCAAGATCAGTGATGAACTTCTTGATCCAAACTACTTCTTTAGCTGCATCGGATACTACTATGTATTCAGCTTCAGTTGTAGAATCAGCAACAATGCTTTGCTTTGATTTTTTTCCTGCTAACAGCACCACTAAGGACACATCTTTAGATCTTCTTAGATAATTAAGCATGTTCTAGACAACTGTCTAGTGACTCTCCCCGGGATCTAACTAGTTCCTACTTGTTTTGCTTAAAGCATAAGAGACATTTGGTCTCGTGCACAACATGACATACATGATAGATCCTATTGCTGAAGCATAAGGAATCTTACTCATGCGATCTTGCTCATCTTTATTGTTAGAACACTTAGTCTTGCTAAGATTAATACCATGAGACATAGACAAGAATCCTCTCATGGAATCTTGCATACTGAACCTCTTCAGTACTTTGCCTATGTAAGTGCTTTGACTTAGACCAATTAGCCTTTTAGATCAATCTGTGTAGATCTTTATCCCAAGGATATAGGCAGTTTCGCCTAAGTCTTTCTTTGAAAAACACTTCCCTAACCAAGACTTGACATTCTACAAGGTAGGGATGTCATTTCCAATGAGTAATATGTCATCGACATATAAAACCAGAAATACAATTGTGCTCCCACTAATTTTCTTGTAAACACAAGGTTCATCTTCAATTTTGATAAATCCAAATTCTTTGACTGATTCATCAAAATGAAGATTCCAACTCTAAGAAGCCTACTTCAATCCATAAATGGATCTTTGAAGCTTGCATACTTTATCAGAATTTTCAAAGTGTACAAAACCTTCATGCTGTGTCATGTACACATCCTCGAGTAAGTTTCCATTAAGAAATGTGATTTTTACATCCATTTGCCAAGTCTCATAGTCATGATATGCAGCAATGGCAATAAGAATTCTGATAGACATAAGCATGGCTACAGGTGAAAAAGTTTCATCATAGTCTATACCATGAGTTTATTTGAAACCATCTGCAACTAGCCTTGGTTTATAAGTATGCACGTTGCCATCCATGTCAGTTTTCTTTTTGAAAACCCATTTGTACCCAATGGTCTTTGTGCCTTTTAGGTGGATCAATCAAAGTCCATACCTGATTATCATACATGGATTGCATTTTAGACTTCATGGCCTCCAGCCATTTCTCAGAGTCTGGGACTGACATAGCCTCTTGATAGGTAGTGGGCTCATTTTGATCCACTAACATAACATCATTATTCTCAGTCACAAGAAATCCATGTTTCTCGGGTTCATGACATATCGTATCAGATCTACGCAAACCTTGTGCTACTAGAGGTGTGTCAACAACTATTTATTGACTTTGAGTATCCACCGGCGGTTCAATATTATCTTATGGTTCATGAATTTCTTCGAGTTGTACCTTGCTCCCACTGGTTCCTTTAGAAATAAATTCCTTTTCTAGAAAGACACCATTCAGAGCAACAAACACTTTGTTCTCAGTGGGATTGTACATGTAATATCCCTTAGTTTCTTTAGGATACCCCACAAAAAGTGATTTGTCAGATTTGGGTCCCAGCTTATCGGAAACTTGACATTTCACATAAGCTTCACAACCCAAAATCTTAAAAAAAAAGAGAAACTGGGCTTTTTACTAGTCCACAACTCATATGGTGTCTTTTCAGCTGCTTTGGATGGAACTCGATTTAGTATGAACGCAGCAGTTTTAAGTGCATAACCCCAAAAGGTAAATGAAAGATCTGTTAGACTCATCATAGATTAAACCATATCTAATAAAGTTTGACTCCTCTTCTCAGACACACCATTCCATTGTGGTGTTCCAGGAGGAGTTAATTGTGAAATAATTCCACAATTTCTAAGATGATCATCAAATTCTTGGCTCAAATATCCTCCACCTCAAACAGATCGAATGGCTTTGATTGTCTTGCTAAGTTGGTATTGTACTTCATTTTGAAAAGATTTGAACATTTCAAATGATTTAGATTTGTGTCTCATCAAGTATACATAACCATATCTACTAAAGTCATCAGTAAATGTAATGAGGTACTTGTAACCTCCTTTAGCAATTGAACTTAATGGTCCACATGTATCCATTTGTATTAGGCCCAATAATTCATTGGCCCTTTCACTGTGTCTAGTAAAAAGATCTTTTGCCATCTTTCCCAACAAACAAGATTCACAAAACATCATATGATTCAAAATCAAATGAATTAAAAAATCCATTTTGATAGAGTTTTGAAATGCGTTTCTCATTTATATGGCAAAGGTGACAATTCCAAAGATAGGTTAGATTTAAATCATAAGACTTAAATTTCTTGGTAGTTATGTTATAGATTAAAGAACTATTGAATTTTTTAAGATTCAAAACATAAAGACCATATTGTAAATCGGCATTTGCATAGAATATGTCTTTATGATAAATGGAGCAATTATTATTCATAATAATAAAAGTAAATCCATCATTATCCAAACAAGCAACTGAAATAATATTCCTACTCAAGGTAGGGACATAAAAGCAATTATTCAAAACTAATAAAAGCCCACTAAGCAAAGTAAGTTCATAACTTCCTAGAACTAGGGCAACAACCTTTGCTCCATTGCCTACTCGTAGATCAACTTTTCCCTTTTTTACTTGTCTACTCCTTTTGAGCCCCTGCACATTCGTACAAATGTGAGATCCACATCCAGTATCTAATACCTAGGAACTATAAGGAGAAAGATTAATTTCTATGACATAAATACCTGAAGAGCTAGTCTCACCACCCTTCTTCTTTTTCTTTAGATCCTCCAAGAACAACTTGGAATTTCTCTTATAATTACTAGGTTCATTGCAAAAGATACAAACACCCTCCTTAAGAGCTTTAGCCTTGCGTTCAGCTTTGGGCTTGGGCTAAGCATTGGACTTTACAACCTTTCTCTTACCTTTTCTATTTCCCTTTTTCTTAAAACATTTTCCCTTTTTAACCATCAGAATATGGCCAGGCTTGGACTTGATATTATGTTCAGTAGTTTTAAGCATCGCATGCAGCTCTAAAATTGATTTTTCCATTTCATTCATATTAAAGTTCATGACAAACGGGCCATGACTTTTAGGAAGTGCATTCAGGATCAATTCAGTTGCCAACTCTTCGCTTAATGGAAATCCAAGCATATTAAGGTGCTCAATATACCCTTTCATTTTTAACATATGAGCGCTAACTGAAGCACCCTTAGCCATTTTGCAAGAATGCAATGCCTTGGTAGTGTCATACCTTTCTTGCCTTGCCTGTTGCTGGAATGTTTCCTTTAGATTGACAATCATATCATAAGCTTCCATGTATTCCAGCTCCATTTAGAGTTCAAAATTAATGGTAGCAAGCATTAGGCATGCAACATCAATAGAGTCATTGTGATGCTTCTCATATGCACTCTTTTCAACTCTACTGGCATTCTCAGTTGGTTGTTCAGGATAAGGTTCATCAGGGACATAAAGCTTCCTTTCTTATTTGAGAACAATTCTCAAATTTCAAAACTAGTAAAGGAAGCTAGTCCTAATAAGTTTATCCTTCTCAAGGACTGATCGCAGTGACATAGTAGAATTGTTATTATTGGTGTTGTTGACCATCTACGATAGGATGTGTTGGCCTTGGTGGCACCAATCCATCTTATTTTGAGCTTAACAACCTTATCTTGCTTTCAACAAAGTTCCTTAGGTGTGTAGGTTGAAGATTGTTAAACAAAAGTTAAAAACAGAAAATGACCTCTAATTCACGCCCGCGATCTTAGAACATTAAGGAGGTCGTACCCGCGATTTAAGAAGACAGAAACAAAGAATCCTCTTGAAATTATATCACGCTTGCAATCTATGAATCACCCCCACAAATAAGAAGCAAAAATTAAGGCACTCTCTGCTTCTTTTTCACGCCCGTGATTTGACAATCACCCCTCCGATTTCAACAACCAGAAATCCCAAGTTTTTGATCATTCATATTGCGCCCGCGATGTCAAAATCACCCTCGCGATTTCATGAGGCAGAAGACACGTATCAAAGACATTTTCTGAAGACCAAGATCGCACCCGCCACTAAGGAAATCACCCCCGTGATTTCTTAGTCAATTTGACCATTGGAAGATGTTTCAAATGTCGCGCCCGCGACACTGGTTTCGTGCCGGCCGGGTAGTCATTAACTTTTTGTTCAAAATTTTCTATCCATTGGAAATGCACTCAAAGTTGTTTCTAACAGCTAGTTTTGGGGTTTATGGCTATAAATACGCCTCTTAATTGTGTTTAAGAATATAACACACATTCTTAGATAGCCAAAACTCTTGCAATTAATTTTTATAAATTTCTTTATAAATAAATTCATTTGTGAATTTATTGTGTGTGGGTAGCTAGAGCTCTAAAGCATTTGTTGCTTGGGTTGAGTGATCTTTCTACCTTATACAAGTGTCAATCTTAATTTGTGAGGATTGGGAAACACTTGGGTAGGTTTGGTGTTAGCCTTTCAAACACTGGGTTTGGAGTGAACCTTGATAAACTCTAGGTTTGAAGAGAGCCTCTGTAATTCTCTTTGTAAAGGTTGAAGATAGCTTGTGAAATCTTCATTGTAAAGGTCGTGAGATAGCATGTGAAATCTCACATTGTAAAGGTTGGAGATAGCCTGTTAAATCTCCTTTTAATCCATTTGTAGTAGTGGAACCCCAAATTGTGTATTTGGGAGAAGTGGATGTAGGTCAAGAGTTTGACCGAACCACTATAAATTTTTGTCTATTCTTCAAAGCAATTTTTATGTTCTAATTCCGTACCAATTCACCCCCCTCCTTCTTGGCTACTTTAATTGGTATCAGTGCCTAACAGCTCACTTGTTCCTTAATTGGGAGCTTGAAGATCATTAGAGATGTCGGGTGATGGGTTTGGAAGTTTGAGACCTTACTTCGATGGAAGTAACTATTCATATTGGAAAGTACGCATGCAATGTTATTTGGACATTGACCAAATCAATGTTTGGGATCAAATTTTAAATGAATGGACACGACCAACCACCCGTAGGTGAGTTGACTACAACGCTTGACAGAAATCATTGGGTGGATGCACATCGAAAAAGCAATGGTAAGAACCACAAAGCTATGTCTATTTTACTTGGTTCTTTATCTAGCGACGAATGTGCTAGGGTATTTCATTGCACAACTACCCAAGACATATGGAAGACATTGGCAAACTACCATGAAGGCACAACTGATGTAAAGAACAAGAGGATCAAGCTTCTTGTTTATCAATATGAAACCTTCAAAAGGTTAGCCGATGAGAATGTCACCTCTCTCACCAACCATCTTCTAGCCTTAGTGGAAGGGCTAAGGAAACTTGGCAAAATCTATAGTCCTGGTGAAGTTAACAAGAAAATTCTTAGGTCATTGCCTAGGAAGAAATTTGAAGCTAAAATTGCTTCACTTGAAGATTCAAAAGATCTTTCCACCATAAGAAATCGACGATCTCATAGGAAATCTCTTAATCTATGAGATGAACTATGATGAAGATGAGAAGCTAGAAGCAAATGAGAGGAAAGAAGAAAAGAAGAAAAATATCGCCTTCAAAGCCTCTCAAGATGATGAAGGCAACAATGAAGAAGGAAAGAATGGCCCTAGTGAAGAAAAAAATTCTATTGCTCTCTAAGAGGGTGATAAAAATGATTCAAGAAAGAAAAGAGTCATCTAGCAAAAGCAAGGATAGGAGGAGAAAGAAAGAAAGCTTCAAGAAGAGTAGCTCCTCAATGAAATGCTTTGAATGCGGCAAGAAGGGGCACATCAAACCGGATTGTCCTATACCCTAAGGAAGGCACAAGAAGAGCTTTAGTGCTGGATGGGATGAAGATGACCAAGTCCCTTCCTCATCACAAAATGAAAGTGGAAGTGAAGAGGAGAGTGAGAATGAAGTTGCCAATCTAGCATTCATGGCAATAGAGGATTCTTCAAATGAGGTAAGTTCTTCTTGCTTTTCTATTTTTCCTTCTCATACTTCCAATTGTAGTAGTGATGATGATTCAGATGATGATGATCCCATTGAACTCATCAAAGATCTTAACGCCCAATGTACTCACCTCCAACGTGAAAATATTGAACCTAAAAAATTTTGTGAGGAAAGCAATAGGGAAGTTAATGATTTAAGAGCACAAGTAGAGGCACTTAAACTTTCCTTAAGAGAGCTTAAAGGTCAATTACTTGCATCTCAATTCAAACTCTCTTCAATGGAGACTCTTGCAAAAGAGAATGACACATTAAAATGTGAGGTGGAAGAATTGAGAGAATCCATTGTCAAATTTCATAAGGGCAAAGAAAATTTAGATACCTTATTGGTGTCTCAAAGACCTCCCTTTGTGAGACATGGCTTGGGATTCAATGAATGCTCAACATCTGATGGGACTTCTAATACCACTTTTGTAAAGTCATCATCACCACCACAAACTTCTAGTGTTGATGTTGCTAAGACCAAGGGTCGGAAGCCTAAGTCTAAGCAAGGAGACAAGCCATAAAATGGCTCATTGGCCAAGAGGACTAACTCCTCACAAGGCAAACCCAAAGGAAAGCTCTAAGGCAAGTCTAATGACAAGCCTCAAGGCAAACCTAAGGGCAAGCCTATTCCTAAAAGTCAAACTCCTA
>CANYLF010671277.1:0-11147 GCA_948193215.1 Bocquillonia castaneifolia
AATCTCCCTACACCACTCCCTAAACTTATTTCTATTAACTATCTGATCCAACTCTCATACTTCTTTTACAAATAGCTCCTCAACTTTTCTTACAATCTAGTGCCTCAACTAATCCAACTCCCACCAATCCTATTGCACACAATTATACTTAATGATACACAATTAATAGAAATGAACCATCAAGAGATAACTCCTCAAACAATCAAATATTACCATATAACCACCTCCAACTATTATTTCTTTCAATTACACCCCTCCTACTTATAATCACCAATCAATCAACCTTAATTAACAAAATCAAGCATACTAATGATGCCAATACTTAATGAAATGATTTAACATACTTAAATGCATAATTAATTATTAATTAATTATGGCCGTTACACTTCATGATAGTTTTGTAGAGTTTCCCACACATCTTTAGCACTATCACATCTTTGTACTCTACAATATTCTTCTCTTGATAAGAAACTTAGAAGAACGGTGACAGCTTTTCTATTCTTTGCACTTGCTTCTTTTTGCTATTTTGTCCAATCTTTTCTAGAAACTAGGATCTCCTTGTCCCCTTCCTTCTTTATAGGAGGTGACCAACCATCAAGAACCACATCCCATAGATTGATTGTCTCCCTATCTATGTATAACTCCATCTTATGCTTCCATAATGGATAATTGGATCCATCGAAGAATGGTTTGAGATTACCAATACTTGACACTTGTGCCATTTGATCTAGCTTGACCACTTAAGGTTGAAAAACTTCAAGCTCCAAGCTCTGATATGAATTGAAATCCCAATGCACTAAGAGGGGGTTGAATTAGTGGATAATTAAAAAATTAAACCGAACCGAACCGAAGTTCTGAACCGAACCAAAGTTCTGAACCGAACCAAACCAAATTTTTAATTTGGTTCGGTTCACCACAACGTAATTAATTGGTTTGGATTGAGATATAAAAAAATGTGGTTAATGTTTAATGGTTTGGTTTCCATAGGTTGAAAATCGAACCACCCGAATTAACCGAATTTCAAAACAACATCGTCTTAATACTATATATGTGTGTGTGTGTGTGTGTGTGTGTGTGTGTGTGTTTGTGTGTGTGCATGTATATGTGTGTATGTGTATAATGAAGAATATGTTTAGGTTTATATTAGAGTATTATTTTGGTTATGTATGTTATATATAAATATTAGACTAATCTATACAATGAATTTATCTAATTCAATTAATGTTTATTTTTTAAACTTTGATCTAATGAAGTTAAAAATTAATGGGCTTAATTCAATGATACAACCAATTAACCGAACCGATTTAACCGAATAAAACTAAAATTTTTGGTTAACCGAACCATTGGTTACTTACTTATTATGGTGTGGTTTGGTTTTTAAAAAGATATATAATTAACCGAACGATTTTGATTATATTTTAACCGAATCAAACCGCTCCGCGCTCTCCCCTAACCAATCATATGACAAAGAATTTATACTGGTTTGGACACAACAAGTCCTACATCCACTCCCCAATCCACAATTTGGTATTCCACTATCAATCAAGATTTATTACAAGAGTTTTGAATCACTCTATACCTTACAATATGGTTTTTCTCAAGGCTTAACCCACTAAAACCTATCCCAAGTGTTTCTCTCACTAGAAACCCTTGACCCAAGTATTTTTATCTTAGGACAACACTTAAACCTTTCCATAAACCAATTCCTAAACCTCTCTCACCAAGAGCTGGCTTTACAAGGAATTACAAGAGCTCACAAGGCACAATTGAATCAACAATAGTAGAATAAAATAGAGATTAGGGTTTACAACTCAAATGAAGTAATTTGCTCTTAATTGAATGATTGTAAGATGTCGATTACCTTCAAAATGAGTTAGAGACTTGCTTTTAAACTCCCACTTGAGTTCTTGACTGTTAGAGAGTATTTAATCCAAAATATTCTCATTTTCTACTTTTCTCTCTCTTTAAAATCGGTGCATTAAATGTTGCAGATAAAGGGACAACGATCGTTGTAAGCTGACAACGATCGTTGTAAGCTAACAACGAGTTCGTTGTTAATTTTGATGAACTTATTGTTAATTACATGAGTTCATTGTTATTGGGCTAATACATAAGGAACGAGCTCGTTGGTCCTTTGCTATGATCGTTGTTTATTCAACAACGAGCTCGTTGTTTCGTTCGTTGTTAGCTCTTCATAGTTCATGTGATCTACTACTTCTTTTGGGCCAGAATGATCAAAATCTACAATGATCATTATTGAATCGACAACGATCATTGTTTCCACAATGAACTCATTGTTGATTCAACAATAATCATTCTTAAGAGGAAAAACTTAAAATATTCTGAAACTAGATTAAAACAGAAGCCAATGTTAATTACTTGGACTTAGGTTAATGATCAATATCAAAACAAGGATTAGTTGCCCGAATAGGTCAACAAGCATAAATGGAAGGCAGATTGAAGGAACTACAAAGTTAAACGTGCTCAGTCCGAAGTAGTCCAATGATGAGTAACCTAGTGGGAAGTGGGTTTATTTGGGCAAAATAATGAGATTTAAAGGTGTAATTAAGATGATTTGAAGAGTATTAAAGGTGATTAAATAAATTAATTTATTAAAATTATTTTTTAAATAATTTTAATTAATTTTTAAAAAAATATAAAATTAGAAAGGGACAAATCTGTTTATAAATTTAGAAACGGATTTAGAAATGGATATATCTGTTTCTAATCCTATTTTTCTTCATCCCCAAAATTCCGTTTCTCATTCGCTTAGAAATGGACATATCCATTTCTAATTAGAAACGGATATGTCCATTTCTAAATCCGTTTCTAATTAGAAATGGACTGTTTCTATTTTCGGTTAGCAATGACGTTTTTAGAAACATATAATATCCGTTTCTAAATTCGTTTCTAAATCGATTAGAAATGGATTTTGTCTATTTCTAATCCGAAAATTTCTTGTTGTGTGCCTAGAAAGAAAGGCTTGGTTCGAAAAGAAAGGTATACATTATGTTTCATTACGCTTTGAGTCAAACCTTATTAAAGTGCCTAATAATACTTGGTAGTTAGATTCTGGTGCAACTACTCATGTTTCACATGTTGTACAGGGATTCCTTTCGATCTAGCCTATAAATGGGACTGATCAGTTCTTGTTTATGGGGAATAAAATGAAGGCATGAATAGAAGGAATTGGGACTTACAGATTGATCTTGTACACTAGATGTCACTTGGATCTGGAAAAATGTCTTTATGTTCCTGAATATGCTAGAAATTTAGTTTCTGTTGGAAAATTGGATGATGTAGGATTTAATTTTAAGATTGGAAACAATGTTTTTTCTTTGTATAAACATAAGTACTGTTATGGTTCTGGTACTTTGATGGATTGTTTATATCATTTTAATCTTAATGTTACTTTTGCGAAATCTCTATTTCATGTTGAGCATAATATAGGTAATAAGCGTAGTGCATATAATGAATCTTCTGCTTTCTTATGGCATCAAAGATTAGGTCACATATCCAAAGAAAGGATACTGAGGTTAACAAAAAATGAAATCTTACCTCATTTGGATTTTGCTGACTGGGATGTGTGTGTGGATTGTATTAAATGTAAGCAAACTATGCACATATCAAAGAACCCATCTATGAAAAGTGGTGAACTCCTTGAGTTAATACACATTGCTATTTGTGGTCCTTTTGATGTTCCATCTTGGGGAGGTGAAAAGTATTTTATCAACTTTACTGATGATTTCTTGCAGTATTGTTATTTATATCTACTGCATGAAAAATCTCAATCAGTGAACATCTTAGAGGTGTTCATTAATGAGGTGGAAAGGCAGTTAGATAGAAAAGTGAAAGTTGTGAGATCTGATAGAAGTGGTGAATATTATGGAAAATTTAATGAAAATGGACAATGTCCAGGTCCATTTGCAAAGTTCCTTGAAAGTCGAGGCATTTGTGCACAGTATACAATGCCTAATTTACCACAACATAATGGGGTAGTAGAAAGGCGAAATCGTACTCTTAAGGACATGGTTAGAAGTATGCTAAGTTATAGTACTGTACCTTTATCCTTATGGATGCACACATTAAAGGCAGCTGTATATCTGCTTAACAAGGTCCCTAGTAAGCCAATTCCTAAGACTCCTTATGAATTATGGACAGGAAGGAAACCCAGTTTGAAGCACCTTCATGTTTGGGGTTGCCCAGTAGAAGTTAGGATATATAATTCAAATGAAAAGAAGTTTGATGCAAGAACCATTAGTAGTTATTTCATCGGTTATCCTGAAAAGTCAAAAGGGTACATATTTTATTGTCCTAACAATAGTACAAGAATAGTTGAGTCTGGTAATGCTCGGTTTATTGAGAATGGTAATTTTAGTGGGAGTGGAGAACTATGAAATGTAGAAATTCAAGAAAGACGAATAGACACTTCTACATCTAATGTTTCTCGACATGTTGTTGTTCTTGTTGTTGTATCACGATTAAATAACACATCGGAACAACAAATTAATGTTCAAAACCCACAAAATGAACATATTGATGAACCAACTAACAATGTTAAGTCACAAATGAACAAGTGGTACCAGAAGAAGTAGCATTATGAAGATCTAAAAGACAAAGAAGATCAGCTATTTTGGATGATTATGTGATTTATTCACTTGAACATGAATGTGACTTAAGCATTGATAAAGATCCAGTCTTATTCAAACAAGCCATAGAATGTAACAAGTTTGAAAAATGGCTCAATGCTATGAAAGAAGAGTTAAAATCAATGAATGATAATAAAGTCTGGGAACTAGTTGAGTTGCCTGAGGGTTTAAAACAAGTTGGTTGTAAATTGGTTTTTAAGACTAAACGAGACTCAAGAGGCAACATCGAACGGTATAAAGCTAGACTTGTTACTAAAGGTTATACTCAAAAAGATGGCATTGACTATAAAGAGACATTTTCTCCGGTTTCAAAAAAGGACTCTTTAAGAATTGTTATGGCTTTGGTGGCTCATTATGATCTAAAGCTTCACCAAATGGATATAAAGACCGCATTTTTGAATGGTGATTTGGAAGAAGAAGTTTATATGGACCAACCAGAGGGATTCTTAATCACAAGAAAAGAAAAATTAGTGTGCAAATTAAAAAAGTCAACATGTGGATTGAAATAAGCTTCCCGACAATGGTATCTTAACTTCAACGATACCATTATGTCATATGGTTTTGTAGAGAACACCGTTGATCGGTGTATCTATATGAAGGTTAGTGGGAGCAAGTTCATTATTCTTGTTCTGTATGTTGATGATATCCTTCTTGTTGCAAATGATATAAGTTTGTTACATGATGTTAAAGAATTTCTCTCTAAGAATTTTGAAATGAAAGATATGGGAGAGGCATCCTATGTGATTGGGATAGAAATATTCCTTAATTGATCACAATGATTGTTAGGACTGTCTCAGAAAGGTTATATCAATAAAATTCTAAAAAGATTTAGAATGGAAAAGTGCTCCATAGGGATAGTTCCAATTCAGAAAAGGGATAAGTTCAGTCAAATGCAATGTCCTAAAAATGATTTGGAACAAAAGGAAATGGAAATTATTCCCTATGCTTCTGTGGTTGGGAGTTTGATGTATGCCCAGACATGCACTCAGCCAGATATCAATTTTGCTATTGGAATGTTAGGCCGATATCAAAGTAATCCTGGAATGGACCACTGGAAAGCTGCAAAGAAAGTTCTTTGGTATTTACAAGGCACCAAAGATTACATGCTCACGTATAGAAAAATCAAGTGACGTTGAAGTCATAGATTACTCGGATTCAGACTATGCTGGATGTGTAGATTCAAGGAAATCTACTTTTGGTTATATGTTCTTGTTGGCTGGAGGAGCAATTTCATGGAAAAGTGGAAAACAGTCAATCATTGTTACTTCCACTATGGAGGTTGAATTTGGGGCATGCTTTGAGGCTACTGTTCATGGATTGTGGTTGCGGAACTTTATCTCGGGTCTTAGTATTGTTGACAGTATAGTTAGACCGTTGAGAATTTATTGTGATAATTCTACAGCTGTTTTCTTCTCTAAAAATGATAAGTATTCAAAAGGAGCGAAACATATGGATTTGAAATACTTGTCAGTTAAAGAAGAAGTGCAAAAATAAAAAGTGTCAATTGAGCATTTTGGTACTGCGCTAATGATAGCGGATCCGCTAACTAAGGGGTTACCGCCCAAAACGTTTATTGGCCATGTTGAAAGGATGGGCATAATGGAAAGTCCTTGTTAGTATGATATTATGGACATGTATATATACATATTATTGTCTTGCTCATATAACTGTGATATTTGTGAATTCAATTAAAGTTATGTTTTTGCTTATTTGTTAGTTATTTCACATTACATTGTATACATGTTTGTTTATGTGAGATAATATGTTATGTTCCTTGAAAATATGAAATATAAATTGAATTAATTTTGTGATACATGGAAGGAATCAAGTAGTCAAATTGTGACCACCATGATCCAATTAATTTAATTTATTAAGGATAATGATTTAGTAGATTCGGTAAATAGTGCACACCTACAGTTATTGAATATTTAAGTCGTAATATGGGCCAAGTGGGAGATTGTTAGAATATTTTAATAATCATAATGGCCAATATAGTTAAGGATCAGGACTCTATATAAACTGACTCAAGTTGATGGCTATTGGGTATAAAAGAAAAGGAGTTTCTGTGGGTTTAAAATCCATTCCCTCTCCCTTTATTATGGTGCAGTTATTTTAAAAGAACAATTACTTTTAAAATAAATGTAACTCATAAAGATTAGTTAATTTACAATTAAAAGTAACATGTAGAGTAGTTACTTTACAATAAAAGGTAACATATACGAGAAGTTATAAATGTTATTAAGGGATTCATTCATTCTTTATCATCAAAGATTATTGAAAGGAAAAGGCAGAGAGGAAAAGAAAAACAAGAAGAACAATTAAAGCTATGGATCAAGGTATTTATATTCTCTCTACTAATTAATTGTTTATGGATTGAATCAAAAGTGTTATTAAAGATTTTGTGGTTATAATCATGTCATTATTCTCTTTCATTGTATCCTCATATTTGGAAACATATATCACTACAAAAATCATAGTTATTATCTTGTTTATATAATCTTTTCTTTTTTTCTTTTTTTTTTTTGCTACTCGCCTTTACAAGCATGCTCTGATGTGCTATCTGCAGTGGATAAAAAAGCGATGTTGGTACCATTTTTAACACTCAATCGATGAGGTATCATTCACTCCCAATTCAAAGTCCATTCTTTTATGTTTAGTTGGCAACAAGTTATTTTGAGCAGTAAATTCCATTTGCATCTAATTCAAGCGGAAGGCATTCCCGTGTTCCTTCAATATCTGATAACCTTTGGTCAACATAATATCAGAGGTATTGCCCTGCTCTCTTCTGCTCATGAATTGTGGAATTTAATTTTCTAAACTAATCATATTCTTCTGATTTGAATAAATGTAAAAGGAGAATACGAGATGAGGCTTCCGTTCAATTCCTGCTTTCTAAGGTATTCTGTTACAAATTCACAGTGCTTGACCTCCTGAATAATCTCTTTCCTTCGCTTGCTTACATCAAAATGAGAGAAATATTGTTCTGCTTTGGGGACGCGAGCTACCTCTATAGTTACATTCCCAATAATTTTATCAACACAATCCACATTGTGATGAACTCTGCAACTCAATTTCTTCACTTATCGTGGTTTTGTCCTAGGAATGGGTGTAATGGGGAGGCCTATTGGCTTGGGTGTAGTATGCTTTTCCATGATAAGTTTTCTCTGATTTATTACCTCAAGTTTTATAAAATTACTATTTATCAAAATAAATAAAAGTGGAATCAATTCTGAAGTTTTCATGAATGGTCCATTTTATGTTCTCCATCATCTTTCTGGTCATGAATGTTGAAATTTGGAGTTTGCATGGACTTACTTTACTTGAATCCCTTAATATGTTTTGATAATGGCTCCTGTATGCAATATCGTTTACATTTAGCATGATTTTGCTACTTCAGATCAATTTTAGATTTTATTGTTCTACTCAATTTTAAGTCTAAAGAATAATTGATGTTGTACTAGATTTACTGCCTTCTCTGTTTGTTTTTTTTAAAAAAAATTCCTCCTCCATTTTTCTAACTATTATACAAGTCCAAAGTGATCATCAGGATTTTTCACATAAGTCATCATCAAGTAGTTAAAAATACTTCCGTACTATTCTTTGCTCCGTGTCTTTTTGAGATAAATGGAATTAACATGTATTCTCTGCGGATGCCAAAATTTGCTTGTCTAAGACAGGGAAACAATGTTGAAGTTTTGCATCACCAAAACCAGCAAAAGAGTTCATAACGTAGCAAAGTTCAAACAGTGGCACACTCAAGCCCCATTAAGATGCAACAATAAGGTAGCCAAGTCAGCACCAGCACATATTTACCTCAAATGTTATGGGATAAATAAACAAAAATTAAACATCTATATTACCCTTTCATCAACTCCACTCCAGTATCTATCTCATCAACAAGAATTAAACATATCTGTCTACTCATCTTTCCCTCCAGGCTCAAAAGTTATCTATTGAAGTATGACAAATTAAACAGAAACAGAGACAACCGAGGTACACAGAGGAGTTCCTACTGCCCCAAGGCGTGTTCTATTCTAGAGATGCCACTTTGCAGCTTTTCTATTTAAATTATCATATAATTATCATACTTATATGACGTTGTCTATACTTAACACACGGGCCAAAGATCAAATAATGATTTTATCGATTTTCCTTTTGTTTTGTCCTTACAAGGACGTTATACTTATACGACACTTTCTTTAAAAAAAAAAAATCTTTCTTTCAAGTTTCTTTAATTTTATGACATAGGAATCACCAAAGCAAAATCAAATTAAAAATAATAAAATCTTAACCCGATATATATATCTATGTATGTATTTTAAATTGATAAGGCTGAATAATCAAAACCAATATTACACAATTTAAATTTTGCAATAAATATAAATAAAAGAAAATATATACAACCAAATATCATATTACACTGAAAATCATTTAATAAAAATAAACACACTTCGATATCCATTAACTTAAAATTTAAAAAAGTACATATCAGTACTTAATTATGGAAAAAATTTTCCTAAGGAGTTCCTACTGCGTCAATACGTGTTGTATTCTAGAAATGCCACGTTGCAGCTTTTGTATTTAAATCATCATAACTAAAACCGCACCGTTATATTTAGTACGTGTGCCAAATACCAAAACAATAGTGGTTTTGTTAGAGAGATTTTTTTCCTTAATAATTATTCATGTGCCCCACTAATAATTATATAAAGAGACAGTGGTAGTTCAATTCAACATTATATTTCACTTTACCTTTTTTTTTGCATTGATTTTCTTGTCACCCACGAAGTTCAATACTGTTCCTGGAACTAATCAAGCACAATAATTCTTATTTCTTTACCTCTTCAGGTACTAATTCTTTTTCATCTTAAATTTGAGCAATTTGTATTATTATATATTGTGATAAACTCTCGTGGATGATATGGTTTTTAATTTTTGATTGCTTGATTATTTTATTTTATGAATTTTATATAATTATTTCTATTCTTCAAATTTTTAAGAAACAAAAATTCAATATTCATTCTTGTCAAATTATTAAAAAAATTCTAAGAAACAACTGATGTGCATCGATTTATTTATTATTTTAAATTATACATAATCGCAAGTAGTGGTGTGCAAAACCGAACCGGATTGAAAAACTGAACCAAACAGGTCAATTTCGGTTTGGTTCAGTTTTTATTTTTAAAATTTTTCTAAATTTCGGTTCGGTTCGGTTTAGAACTTTTGATAAAAAAATCATACCGAACCAAACTGAAATTTAGTCTTAAAATCACACCGAACTAAATTAATTTGCTTTTAACCATATATATTTTGATTCGGTTCAGTTTTATGGTTTTAAAAAAATTCAGTTCAGTTTGAACCGAATCGAACCAATGCACAGCCCTAATCGCAAGTAAATATATTGATACATTAATAATTAAAGGATAATTTTTTCCTGCAATCCATGTTGTAGGAAACTCATGCTGGCCCTAACGTGGCGGGCTTCTATGTTGCCGAATCATTCGCTGAAGAATGATATGACTTTTAAATAAATTATCAGTTTAGTCCTTATGATATTCAAATTTTTATTTTGACTCTTAATGCTCAGTTTTCCATTTTTTTTATAAATGTAATATTTTTTCTCTAAATAAATATTAAATAAGGAAACCTGTATTATTATTTTTTTCATTAATATAGAATAGCTAAATTATTTTCTATCAAGATACAACATACTGTATTATTTAGTTAAATAAGAAAATTAATTAATAATTTTTAATTAAAATCTTTACTATGATTTGCCATTCAATTTTTAAAGGGGTAATTACATTTTTCCCATGTGTTTTAACATAAAATACTAAATGTCCCCTCATATTTGAACGATACATTTTTTGTACCTTATATTTTATTTTAATTATATTGATTATCTCTTTCTATACAATTTTAAACATTTTTATTATTTTATATTAAATTAAAAGTAATAATCTATAGTTAATAATAAAATATGATACTATAATGATAAAAATATTCAAATTAGTGTTTAAATATATTTTATTATAAATAAAAATGATAATGAATGTATTTATCATTAGAATTTATCGTATTTTTATTTACACTAAAAAATATATTAGACATTAATTTGAATATTTTTATTATTATAATACCATATTTTAATGTTATTCATGATTTTCTACATTTATCTTAATATAAAAATGATTTAAATTGTATAGAAATGGACAATTAATATAATTAAAATAAAATATATGGGGTAAAAAAATTACTTTTCAAACATGAGAGGGCATTCAATGTACTAGGATAAAATAGAGGGGGCAAAACACGATTACTTTTTTAATTTAATGTTTTCTGATACCACCATGCATAAAAAAAATTGATGTTTGTTTGAAATTTTTTTTCTTTATTCTGTCTAAAAAGAAAAGGAGTCAAATATCACTTATCAAATAAAAAAGTCAGGTATAGTTTTTTTTTTTTTTGGTAAATAAGTCAGGTATAGTCTATAGTTTA
>CANYLF010671417.1:0-15674 GCA_948193215.1 Bocquillonia castaneifolia
TCCCTCATAAGGACACTTGTCCTCCCTTCTAGAACACTTTCCCTACACCACTCCTCAAACTTATTCTTACTAACTATCTAATCCAACTCTCATACTTCTTTTACAAATAGCTCCCCTAACTTTTCTTACAACTAGGTCCTTACTCCCCAAATTTCCATAAACCTAGATGCTCTCAAAAATTTACTCTACCAATCAATATTATGCAATGCATTACATACAATTATGGTGCAAATGTCATGATATGATTAGTGTTTATTCCCTAATTTAGAAACTAGGCCGTGACACATGCAAAGACATTTATAAACCTAATCTATCATAAGAATCATACTTCATATCATGGCAACAAGATTCATGCAAAAACACAGAAACACAGTACGTAACATGAAAACTATATTCATGACAACTTTAGCATATAGAGATGGAGATTCATGTGATGAATGAGTGTCATGTTTATATCATAGAAATCACAAAAAATCACCCATATTTATGATTAAGAAAACTTACTAAAACTCCAAAAAATGAACCAGATCTATCAGCTAGATTTGGATATGGCATGAAAACTAACTGCA
This sequence comes from Bocquillonia castaneifolia, assembly GCA_948193215.1. Classification (NCBI taxonomy): domain Eukaryota; kingdom Viridiplantae; phylum Streptophyta; class Magnoliopsida; order Malpighiales; family Euphorbiaceae; genus Bocquillonia; species Bocquillonia castaneifolia. The sequence goes on from CANYLF010671417.1 coordinate 570, forward strand.
TGTATAGGAAGTAACTTGAGGTCCCTCAGTTGGCTGAGTTTGATTGGCTCCTTTTTTGTATTATGAGTCATTTACTGTAAAATGCAATGTTGTTTTGATCTCCAAAAGATGTAAAACCAAGACTTTGAAACTCCATATTAAACCATGATGCAAGTGAAAATGGTAGGGCTTTTAGTGTTTGATTTATGTGAGAGAGTGAACAATTCAGCAGACTTTTTGTTACCTATGTTCAAATCTCCTCCCTAAAGGGAGAAAAAGTGTGCCTTTTATAGGTAGGGGCTGTGTACAGATGACTACGTTAGTTTAGAGTAAATATACTCTAGCTCAACCAAATTCTATCTACAATGAATCTGGTCCCCATTTTAATCTGTAGGAGAGTTAGCAAAAATAATCTAAACTATTATAGATGAACATAAAGAAGATAGGGATGCCAATCACACTCTATAATTTAAAAACAATGATGATTTGAACATTAAGATTGAACTGAAATGAAAATATAGATAGATATAAAAACAATTTTATCTTAATCTGATGACTTTGAATTAAAAATCCAAGATAATACGATGAAATTTTATCTGAAAAACTAGACTTTTTGCTAGCTACAAGGGGGTGGCGTTCTAGCACCAACGCCACTACCATAGTGGCATTAGGACCAAATTCCACTCCTGGAGTGGTATTGGCCTATTTTGTGGCCTAGAACGTCCAAATTTGAAAACGTGCATAAAAGTACAAACTTGTGGAATGACCTAATCTACCATGCTGTAAAACTTTAGATTATTCTGATGCTTATGTAAAACATTATGGTGAAAACCATATGAAAAATGCACGGTTCTAGGTCAAAACAGTTTTTTTTATGTTCAAAACGTGTTTTTCAAAATTGGAAATGAACTATGTGATCAATCCAAAGATATCAATCAAAACCTTCATCCTTTTTTGTAAGAAAATTCCAAGGATGAAATTGGTAACTTACCAAATTAAGACAAATAAAAGATGGGCAGTAGCCTCCCATCTCATTCTCATTTAGATTTTTTGGAGATTTCCTCTCATTTCTTCATTTCTCCATCAAATCTTTTCAAGTAAAAAGCAAGATGGCGGATGATCCTTCATTGGAACCACCCTATGACCTTGTGAGCATCTTCCAAGTTCATGGGCAAGTACAGAGTGCAAACAATGGAGAAATTCTAAGAGGTGGAAGGATTTTTACCCTTTCTAATGCCAAATTCCATGGAGGACCAAGTAAGCTTCTAAACAACTTATTTTAATTGTACACTGGGCTTCGTTTATTAGGCATTTACAGAAAGTTATAATTGCCAACACCACTACCCTGAGGAGTGGCGTTTGCCACCAATGCCACTATGGGAAAGCACTGGGTGGTGATTCCACTCCAAGGAGTGGCAATGTGATGTGTTTTTAACTTGAATGTGAACTTTTAATGAATGTCTAGATGCTTTAAAAGGCAAAAGTATAGTAGTATTCATTATATGCGATGTGTTTATCCATGATCCTAGGGTTTTTTGGCCACTAGAGTTAGAAAACATATAAATACTAGATGACTGAGTTAGGAATTTACCTGTTCTTCCTTGTAAGGCATCGCGATCTCGTTTACCTTTAATGGGAACTTTTAGAAGGTCTGCAATGTCTCGTGATGGCTACCTTTAGAGGTCCATACCTTAGTTAATCAGGCTAGACTCGATCTTTTGCTTTCTACCATCCCTACTGCCGCAGATGAGCACGACAATCCTCACTGTGACCACCGCTCGAAGTAGGCTTTGATGGAAAGATGGTTTGACACCACTCATACTTTCTAGTTTCCATGTGAAGAGTATACATTATCTCCTACTTCTTTCTCTACTATTACTGGCCTAGACTATGCTGGGGAGAGGACTTTCTTTGATGGAGGGATCTATTCCGTCCATGATTCCATCCATAATGAGTATATCCTTTAGATTCTGGGGATGATTCCTGATCAGAAGAGCTTGAGGAAGCTCTATGTTAATGTTCTGGTGAGACACTTATTGAGCTACCAGCCTAGCTTTAATTAGAGGTTTGACAAGATGGCTCATATCTTCATCCTATACTTGTTGGGTACTACCCTATTCTGTGATACCAATAGTACTATCCCACTGCATTTTATTCTGATTCTCTGAGACTTTGACCAGATGAGCAAGTATGATTGGGGATCGACAGCTCTATCTTATTTGCATCTATGCATCGACAAGATCGTGCATGGTGGATCTAAGTTCTGTGGCTTCTAGCATGCTACTCATGTGAGTTGCTTCTGCTTTTATGATCTTTCTTTCTCCTTTTCTTCTATTTTCATTGCATGCTTCTCACTAACTCTTCATCTTGCATGTTTGGGCCATTAAGATGGGTTTACTATGTCAGTTCCTTCCTCTGCACCGTCCTGGTACCTTCCCCGTCCTCCGATGATGGGGTTTGCATCGATTTTCAATTCATTCATCTTTAGTCCATGATCGTCACGTGTATCTCAACACGCTTACTATTGATAGGGTACAACAACAACAAACTTTATTAGTTTAAACAAAATTAAAAAAGGTTTTGAAAACTTACCTTACTTTTCTTGCATTTTGTAGCTTGATAGATAGTGGCTTGGCCTAGTTGAGAGACATCCGCCTTATGTTAGGGACATGAGTTGGTGGATAGTGTCCTAGAGAGTGCCATCAATGGATTTGATTGCTCAGTTTTCATCTCCCGAGCTGAGGATTACCAAAAGTTTCTTAGACAAAGATGTCTCCCAGTGCTTCCTTTATCCGAGAGGATGCTTTCTAAGGTAAGATTACCTTTACTCCTAAACCATCTTATGATTTTTCTTGACTTTGGTTGCTACTTTACAGATTCAGATGGGCGTTGTCACCTTTCCTCATCATAGTGATTCAGGTTATGAACTGGTGGCTGAGGGCAATTCGTAGGATTCTGTTGATGAAGTGTCAGCCATACCCCATCCCTGTACTCATTCTCGGGCGAGTGATGTTCCTAGCTCAAGTAACAGAGCTGCAAGGAGATCATTTCATGCACCTAATGCCCCTAGACCACATTCAACACATCCTCTTCGTGGACATGCTCTAACTGATAATGGTAACTTCATCCCTAGTAATATTACAGAGTTTCCTAGCTTGATAGTTATGCATAGATCTATTGTCAGCATTGTTGAGCATACTCTTTAGCTAGCTAAGTCTTCTATTGTTTGCACTAGGGGATGCAGACGTGTGAGTACCTTCTATCCCATTTTTTAGTTCTACTATTCTACTTCTCAAGCTGACTTGTTTATTTTCAGGTTCCCATGCATGAGGTTGCTTGTCTTGCCACTCTCTACCAAGCTAGTAAGGCCTACACCATGGGGTGTTGTGATGCCTGAAGGGAGGCCTATGTAATGGCTTGTAAGATGAATGCTAAGCTCAAGTCCTGTCTTGCAGACTACGAGGCCCTAAAGGATGATGACGATGTTATCGATGATGCTGATGAACAGGATGAGGCTCAGGATGACCAGGAGCCATAACAAAATGTTGACGGTGAGCTAGAGGAGTCTTAGGACTAGGATAATGATAAGGGTGATATTGAGGAGAAGGATGATGAGGAGGAGGAGGAGGAGGACTATGATGGGGACGAGTAGCAGCTTCTTGCTACTCTTGTTATTTATTTGATTTCTAAACTTTTTGACTTTGACATTTATAGCACTTATGATCCATGTATTGTACCTGCATGTTATGATCCATGAATATATAATATGTATGCATGCTTTCTTTATGATTTTCTTCAATGCATGTATGAAATGAGGTGTATAGAATCCTCCTAGGACCGTGAAATTTTACGAGCATTTGCAAATCATCAATTAGAGTGCATCTATGGCCCAACACCATTATTTAGAGTGGAATTGCTGCCAACACCACTAAGGGAGTGGCATTGGGTGGCAACGCCACTATGGGGAGTGGCGTTCGGTTACAAATGCCACTCTTTCGAGCTTCAGTTTGCCTTCATGATTATTTGACTATTTTGACTTCTTTTCAAACCAGGGCTCCCCTAGACTCTATGAGTTATAAATAAGACCTCCGAGGCACCTTAGACACATTAGAAAACGTCAAATCAAGCTCCTAAAAGCTCCATGATCTCATCAAAATGTTCTAGAACTCAATAAAAACCCTGAAGAAGCATCTGGGATGCATAGAAATAATATTCTAGGAATCTCTAAACACTTTCCACCATGCAGAGTTCAAATCTTTCTTAAACTTCTCGTTTGACATGAAACTTATTCATGTAGTAGTGGATTTTTGGAGTGCCAGAGATCATGTCTTCCATTTTAATGGAATTGAAGTCTGCCCCCCTTATTTGAGGAGTTTGAAGGCATCTTGGGCAAGAAACATGACTCCAATGCTCTGCTAGCACTACCCAGTTTGTATGTTCTAACCCTAGAGTTCATGGCTAGTCTCTTTGAGTTGACTCATGATTAGATGTAGTCCTGTGTGCATGGACAATACATCTTAATTGAACGGTTGGTCGAACAGGGCAACTCCAAACTCAATAGATGCAAACCATGGCAAATTATTACCAGCTTCTGCCTTTGTTCTCAATTCCTGTTGATTTCCATAGAGGGCAGAGGTAGCTTCTAGATTGCTCACATCCTGGAACAGGTAAACCAAGGAAACAATCCTTTCCCTACCATTATGGTTGAGACTATTATTGGCTTAGATTCTGCTAGAGATACACGAAGATTTCAAGACAGTCCTCTTCTACTGCAAGTATGTTTATTTCTACACATTCTTTCTTATAGTCTCCATTAGAAACACTTCTGATTCTATCGATCTACTCTAGATTTGGCTAATGGAGAAACTGGCTGTCTTGTTGCCCCCAGTCATTCCTAGGACTTATAAACCACGTCAATGGCAATCCGGGAGATATGCTCTGTCTTGGACTGAGCATGCTGCTGTGTGGGAGACTGGTGGCTAGACCAACTTCCTTTCCACACGAAGTGAAGATTAGATTCGCTAGAGTTGCCCATGGTGGAAGCTGTCCTTTATGACTACCAGTTGTATAGACCACTGTGATCTAGTTGCTGGATTCATAATAGTGACCTTCTATTATCCTCCTAGAGTGTGTAGGTAGTATGGGATGGTGTAGAGGATCCCAGATGATATTCCCATCTTTGTTCCTTATGCTGTCACTGCCTACTTCCTGAAAGACATCAAGGATAACTAAGCTGGTTAAACCATTTAGAGGAACTTGAGCTTTACCTGAGACATTACCATTGATGATCACTACAAGGCTTGGATCGACCTGGTAAGTGCAAATAAATACTATATAGCTTGGACTGTCTTCCATGACCCAGATGATGAAACTAATGTAGATTACCAGTTTTGGCTTGACATGCAGGCTGATCTTCCTGATAAAGAGCGAAGGGAAATAGGGGATGTGCTGATGGCTACAAGTAATAGAGATGAAGCAAAATGAGCAAAGGATGGTGCAAAAGCTAAATTGAATGCAAGCTTTGAGAACATGATGCAAGATAAGGGAAGCAAAAGAAATGGAAAGAATTAGGTCTCATAACCATTTCTTCTATTCATCCAATATTTTAAATTTTTAGTTATAAACACATAGAATCAGATATTATATATAGTTTTGACAATTTTCTATTGCAAAGGTTATTTTATTAATATCCGCACAATAAGTGTACTTTAATAATTACACATGACATTACTGCTATCTCACTTTCTTCTCTCATTAGCCATTATTTTTGCATAGACTGTCCCCTTTTGGTGGTTTTCAACCTAGCATGCTTGCTCTAATTTTTTGCATAGAATGCCTCTTTGCGTGGTTTCCATCCTAACGGGCTCCCTTGTTTTTGCATGAGCCGCCCAAATGGGCTTTCAACTCATCGGGATTTATTATTTTAGTACATTTTTCTAAAGGTAGTATTTCTTGAGGTGATACAGGTTTTTAGGCTCTCAAAACTCATTCCGTTCCAGATTCGAGATCTTCACAGCTCTGGCAAAATCTTCTTAACCAAATTTAGGTCCTCCTAGTTTGGCTTGAATTTCCCTCTTGGATCAAAGGGAATGGGTCTAGCTTGCTTCAGTACCCAGTCTCCTTCTTTGATTGGTTTGACTTTAACTCTTTTGTTAAAGGCTCTGACTATCCGTTATTGATAGACCTGAGTGTGGTAGAGAGCTTTCATCCTCATTTCTTCTAGAGATAACAGCTGCTTGTATCTTCATTTAGCCCATTGTGCTTCAAGAATTTCTTCTTCCAAAACCACCCTTAGAGACTGAATCTGAGCTTTAATCGACATCACTACTTCTCCTCCAAATACTAAAGAACACGGGGTTTCCCTATAGCACTTCTCATGGCCGTGTTGTAACCCATAAGTGTACAGAGTAATTTGTCTGCCCAATCCTTGTAGGTCTTCAACATCTCGGCCAAGATCTTCTTTATCATCTTGTTAGCTGCTTCCACTACTCCATTGGCTTGTGGTCTGTATGGTGAGGACTGGTGGTGCTCTATCACCTTTTATTCTAGTAGATCTGTCATTTTTCCTTGAAACTGCACCCCATTATTTGTGATGATGTGATGCGGCTGCTCGAACCTGAGAATCATCAACTTATTGGTGAACTCAACCATACCCTTTATTGTGACTGTGGGTAGTGAGACAGCTTCCACAAACCGTGAGAAATATTCAATGGCTACAACAATGTATTTATGACCATTAGAAGCTGTGGGTCTTATTTAGCCCAATGAAGCTGTGGGTCTTATTTACCCCAATGATGTCTATCCCCCCAGGTAGAGAACAACTAAGGAGATGTTAAATTGTGCAGCTCTATTAATGGTCGATGAATTTGATTCCTATCCAACTGACATTGATGGCACTTTCTGACCAGCTTTATACAATCCCTGTCCATCCTGTCTCAGTAGTACCCTTGCCGGACTATCTTCTTATCCAAAGTATGTCTGTTCATATGAGGTCCACAAGTCCATGGATTTCCTTCATGACCTCCATAGCTTTATATTGATCAAGACATCGGAGTACAACTCCATTCAAGTCTCTTCTGTAGAGAATAGCCTTGTGATTAGTGTAGCTTCTCGAGGTAACCCTCAGAGCATGTTTCTTCCTTCAAGTAGCATCTTCTAGATTTTCCTTCTTTTCTAGGAACTTAATAATATCATAGAACCATGGCTTCTATTTTGGCCCATTAACATTCATTACCCGCTCCCCTTGATAGCAAAAACTCTAGCTCTTCCTCTTACTAGAGGATTCATGGCTACATCTTTTGGATTGTCCTATATTGAAGCTAGGGTTACAAGTGCATCAGCCATCTAGTTCTCCTCTCTTGGCAGATATGTAAAGGTACAATTAGAAATACTGAATGCAAGCATCTGAATATACTCTACATATGGTTTCAGCTTCTCATCTTTGACTACCAATTCTCAGAGGCTTGATTGATAAAAAGTATTGAAATCCCCATAGATAGTGAGATTCTTTGCCCTAGCTGCAATGGCCGCTTCTACACCAAAGATGCATGCTTTATACTTTGCCATGTTATTAATGACCCTAAAATTTCGCTTCTTGGCCACAGGTACATTTTCATCTTCTGGTGTAACCAGGATTGCTCCCACTCCAACTCCTTTATGATTTACTACTCCATCAAAGTAGAGTTTCCATTCATTTGCCTCTTTCACGTTTAAAGACTCATCAGGAAATTCATATTCCCATGTCTCTTGCCCTTCAACTTGATTTAGAGTAAGAAACTCTACCACTGCTCTTCCCTTAATGGTCTTCTTAGTCAAGTACTGTATGTCAAATTTTGTTAACAGTACCAACCACTTAGCAATCTTACCCACCAGTACAGGTGTAAACACCTAATTTTTGGATGTAGGAAGGATGGGAGTGCTAGAAGCCAAAATGACGATTAAAGAGGAACTCTGTTACTCAAGGTACACTGTTTGAAAGCCAAAGAACTTCTAAAAATATTTTCAAAATGATTTCTAAAAGTTTTTATTTTGATTTAAAGTTTTGATTATTCTTAAAATGGTCTTGATTAATTTCAAAGTGGTTTTGATTTGAGAATAAGCCTTTACGCCAACTTCTCATGTTTTGAGCCCCGATTCAAAGTTCAGACTTCGATCCAATGAGGTTTAGGGCTTTAAAATGGTATGATGGCATCAATAAGTAGGTAGATAAGCTGGAATTGAGGTCTACACCCCATCCAAGAGGCAAGCACCTCAAGGAAGAGATATGCGCCTCAAGTTGGGCTTGTGCACCTCTAGCTTAAGGAGCACACCACTTCCTAGAGGCGCATACTTAAAGGAAGAGTCTTGCTCCTCTAGCTCATTCCTGGGATGGAGAATAGACCTAATTCGGGCCCAAAGTGGGCTAGAATGAATTTTCTGAGTCTGAGAAAATGGATTTGACTTGCCCACCACTCCAAGGCCATATTGCATTACATTTTTTAATTAATGTTGATTTAAAGGATTTTGGAAACTATCTTTAATTGATTTTGAAATCTTGGAAGCTTTCCTTTTCAGAATGAAATATATCAATTAAATTAATCAATAAAATATTTTTCATTCAATCTCTTCCTTTTTTGATCCTCACCACACCATTATAAAAACCCCTCACCACCAACATTTTTCCTCACCTCTTCTTAACCAACTATAATGGTTAGAACCAAAATCTCTTTTCTCTCTATAGTTCTTTAGCTTTTAGTATCTTCAGAGCCTGATCTCTAGCTAAGCTCTGAAGGACTTAGAAGATAGATCCCTTAGGAACACTAGAAATTCAATGCTAGTTGTTTAGAGAAGATCAAACTAAGCATTTTCAAGCTTTTCATTCGGTATTCTAATAAAGTTCTGACGGAGTTCTAAGGTGTTCTTACTACTATGGTGATTCTAAACCCCTAATCTAATAGGATAAGTACCTAGAAACCATGCATACACGACAATCATAAGATTATTTTAACCTTTTCTTGTTTATTAGTTTTTATATTCTTGTTAAGTTCTACATTATTTTGAATGTTCTAACCTATTTTTATATTTGTTTTGCATGTTCATAAGCATTCTAATTTTTGCTAAGAGGCTGGAATGTTGATATGAAGATCTGAATCCTAGAAACCTCAAGAATGAGTCCTTCAACCTAGATCTAGATTCTTAGTTTAGGCTTAATCTTAGAACAATGTAATCTTGTGTTGTAATCTGTTCTGTTTGTACTTGGAACTATTTTGAATTGAATTTGCAAGTCAAAATAAACTCCAAAATCATTCATCACGTTCTAGGAGTCAAAAGAGGCGCACAACACACAGTTGAGGCGCATAAGACAAGCTTGAGGCACACAACACAAGGTTGAGGCATACAATAGTTTCCTAGGCCTAGTCCGATGTTTTTTTATGGTTTTGGCCCTGTCTAATGATTCTAGAAGGCCTAGAATGTGATTAGGTATGCTTCACCTGTTGTTTGTACCTCTAAACCTAATTTAGAATGCTTTCACTACTCTATGGTTGTTAGATGTTTGAATCAGGGTTTCCATATCTTTCAAACACTGCTTGTTTCCTTATTTTGCATGAAAATGGTTAAACAACTAAAAATAATGAAAAATAATTATTATCCGGTAAATTAATAGTTAAAATAAACTCCGATGCATGCCATAGACTTAGGATTGTTAAAACTAACTTAAAAACACTAGGTTAGAAATTAACTAGATCACCTTAAAAGGTTTCTATTCTCCTTTACCTCCATTCTTTAGGATGTTAGAAGGTTTTTACTCTCCTTTACCTCCATTCTTAAGGGTGTATGTATATTACATTTGTTTGATCATATTTATCATTCTGTAGATATGATTTATCACTTTCCGGTATGTTATTGGGTTTTATCGCTTTCCTTGTTTTTATTGTTGCTTGTTAGGGGATAGTATGATGTTAGTGTAAATGTTATGGTATGCCCACTGCTAAAGGAATAGCTTATGCTGAGTGTAGATCTCTAAGTTATGACATTTAGCATTTTTTAGGGAATCTGATGTCACAAAACATGGAAAAGTATGGTCCTAACCCACGAGTTCAGGTGGCAAGTCCCTTGCTCTATTACACAAACATTATTCCTACCTTGAATTATTCTATCTCGTGGTTGTTAAAATACTTGGATCATCTTGGTGTTTAGCCCATGATTCAAGGTTGTGACACACCTCCCGTCCATAACAAGTGCCTCGTACAGGTAGTGTAATGGATCAACTTTAGCCACTACTTGAACTTGATAAGACTAGTAGTAGTGTCTCAGCTTTTAGGTTGTCTATATCCCCACCAGGCAAGTCTTCTGAATAATGTCATATTTTGCTTAATAGGATAAAAGCTTTGTACTGAGATAGTATATAGCACGCTTAACTCCATTCTGATCTTCTTAAGCAATCATTGCTTCGATAGCATCTTCCTTTAGGGCCAAGTATAATATCAATGGTTTCTATACTCCCGGGGGTTGAAGAATAGGTGGATTCATCAAGTATTGTTTGATTGAGTCAAATGCTATCTGACATTGTTCATCCTATTTCACCTTTTGACCTTTTCTAAGCATCTTGAAGATGGGTTCATAATTTATAGCTAATATGGAAATTAACCTGCTGATGTACTGGATTTTCCCTGGAAAACCCCTAACTTCTTTCTTAGTCTTAGGAGCTGGCATTTCTTGAATAGCTTTCACCTTTTCTGGGTCCACTTCTATCCCCTTCTCACTCACAATGTGTCCAAGGAGCTTCCTAGAGGTTACTCCAAAGATACACTTTTTAGGATTGAGTCTCAGGTTGTATCTCTCAACTCATGCCAGGAATCATTCTAGAGCATCAAAGTGACCTTCCCTGGTTGATGACTTGACCATTATGTCAATGATGTAGACCTCAATCTCTTTGTGCATCATGTCATGGAACAAGGTTGTGGCCATCCTCTGATAGGTTGCCTTTGCATTCTTCAGTCCAAACGGCATGACTTTGTAGTAGTACACACCTCATTCAATGATGAAAGCTTTCTTGATCTTGTCTATCTGTGCTATCATATATGATTATATCCCATAAAACCATCCATGAAAGAATACATGGTGCTTACAGCTGCACTATCAACCAGAACGTTGATGTGTATTAGAGGGAAATCAACTTTTGGTGATGCCTTGTCCAGATCTCGAAAATCAACTTTGACTGACGACTACGACACTATGCATTTAGCGAAAGGAGCTAATGTGGGAGTCACCACCTGAACTGCCATCAGGAACATCTTACATTGGTGTGCATCTCGATTTCTTTAAGAAATGCAAAGCTGGATTAACCTTAGAGATTTTGTGATCGGACTATTGCATTCTGTAAAGTGTGATTATTTACAAGCCACTCTAGAGATTTTTCTTACCTTCATTCCCACTACTAAAAAGGATATACAAAGATAGGTTTTCTTTACAGTTTACATGCAATCCAGCATTGGTGAGTTTCTATTAACAAAAAGAGTTGATTTTACGTTACCCAGTGAACAATTAGGTCAATTTACATGCAAAAGGTTATAACAACATATCAACAAGCAACACAACCTAGGTTTTTAGCTTATTTTAATCTACATGATTACCAAATCATTATTAATAGTCATTTTCATGCATTTAAACCCTAAAACATTACCAAAGCAGTTTACAAAAGCTTACGTCATCAATTATTTCCATGCTTGCTGGTGTTTGTGATTCCAGCATTCAAGACACACAAAAATACATAGAAAATGCAATTTTTTGGGTTTCTAATGCCGACAACCTAAAAATAGTCTAAATGGCAAAGACCCAACATAAAAGTCTAGATAGCATTCAAATAGTACATTAACAAACATGCAATGAACATAACAATGAATAGAAAGCATTTTACATTTAATCCACACAAAACATGCAGAAACATTCAAATCATTTATTTATAATGCAAAACAACCTAATAAAGGATCTAAAATGGAAAACAACCTAAAACTAAACAATCATTCATTTAGCATTTGAAATCAAATCATATAGTAAACATACAGTGACAAGCAGAAACATGCAATGACATTTTTAATTTATAAAAATATACAAAGAATGATGGAAACATGCTAGAAATGGCATAAAAAAATCATTTATAGGCCTAAATCTTTCATTTAAGTCATATTAGAACATGGCAATAACATATAGAAGACATCTTCCATTTTCACATTGCGTAAGAATAAAAAGGAACTTTCATGGCAAAACAAGAAGATGGAAAACACAAATAACGTAATGAATGCAAATGAGATCACATGATTAGAATGACAAAAAAATAAACAAGATTTATGATAAGAAATACTTACAATGGGATTAGAAGATGACTAAGATATGTCATGCATCTAGATTGATTTTTGGAAAATGTTGAATGCATGTACAGGAAGTGACTTGACACCCACAGATTTGTGGAATGAATTAGGAAGAGCGTCATCTCCAAGAATCATCAGAAAAGACAATTTTTTTTCAAAGAATTAAGAAGAAGAATAAGGTTTGGAAAATGGATATCAAGAGCCAACAGAGTTTTATGGGATTAATCCGGAACCCTTTATTCTGTGGCCTTCTTGCCTATTTATAGGCAGAGGAAGTGAGAAGCTACGTATAATCACTTGAAGTTACTAGAAAGATCAAGCGCATAGTTTCAACAAATTCTATTTTGAAAACAGATGATTTTATCTTGAAAACACGATAAAAAAATGCGTGAATTTTTTATGCAAAACAAGCTAGTGGTGCCTGCAACCCAATGCCACTTCTTATGGTGGCGTTGACGTCCAAGGCCATTTCTTATAGTGGAGATGAAAACCAACGCCATTAAAGGAAGTGGTGTTTGAAGCTCCAAGTGGCGTTGGTGCCATTTAGGGCCCTAAATGTTCGGGTTTAAAAAAGTTTATTAGAGATAAAATGTGCAGAACGAGGCAATATACTATACATGTTAGTTTCAGGTGATTTCAATTCTTGTAGAAAAAGTTATGATGAAAACCGTCTGAAAATTATACGATTTCAAGTTAAAACAAGATGTTTAACTCTAAAATGCATTTTCAAGCTTTAAAACCATCTCAAAATCATTTTTTGTTATTAGGAGCGAGCTAAATCCATAAAATCATATGCTTTTCAAGCATAGATATCATCACTAAGCCTCCGAGCCCCTTCCTCATTCCTACATCCAAAAATTAGATCTCAACTTCCATGTGAGTTGGATACTTCTTTGTTCCACATGCTTACAATAAAATGTTACATAAAACATTCACTCACAATGATATATTGCCAAATAAACTTCAATACACTTATTGAAAAATCATGAAATTATCTTACATGAACCACAATAAAAACAGAAACAAATTCAAACACTATACAGACCTATAGCACCAATGCGCCTTACATAAGTGTCTCTATTTATTGGTTTGGTCATAGGAACTGCCACCAGATTTTGTGTAGTTTTATGTTCCAAGTTTATTTCTCCACATGCAACTAGGCCTTTGACATATGGTGATACTTAATGTCGATATGCTTAGTCTTACTATGGAATTTTGAATCTTTGTTATAAGCATTTGATGATTGACTATCACTATAGATAGTCAATGGTCCATTTATGGAACTATTACCTAAGTGACTCACGAATCTATTAAGCTATATTGCTTCTTGGGTTGTAGCTGAAAGTGCCACAAATTCAGCTTCCATTATTGATAATGCAACAAAAGTTTATTTCTTGCTACTCCAAGATATGGCTCCATTGCCATACAAGAAAACAAAGCCTGATGTAGACTTCCTCTCATCTACATCTCTAGCCCAATCAACATTAGTGTATTCTCTCATTTGTAGATTTTGACCTTTATAACATAAACTAAAGTTTGTTGTGCCTTTTAAGTATCTCAAGATCCTCTTAACCGCTGTCTAGTGTACTTCACCAAGATTGGATTGATATCTACTTACCAACCCCACCACAGAGTAGATATTATGTCATGTATAAAGCATTGCATATATCAGAGTTTCAACAACATTAGCATATGGAAAATTCCTCATATTTTCCACTTCTTGTGGTGTTTGGGGACTAAGACTCTTAGAGAGGTTTTGCGAGTACTAATGGAATTGCATCACCCAACTTTTGATCTCATTCATAAAGCCTAGGTTGTTTTGAGCTATTGGTATGTCATCTACATACAAAGTGATTATGACAAATGTAACGGCCATAATTAATTATGCATTTATATATGTTAAATCACTTCACTAAGTATGACCTTGGCATCATAATAATGTGTAATGCATTGAATAATATTGATTGGTAGAATAATTTTTGAGAGCATCAAGGTTTGTGGAAGTTTGGGTTAGTAAGAACCTAGTTGTAAGAAAAGTTAGAGGAGTTATTTGTAAAAGAAGTATGAGAATTGGATTAGATAGTTAGTAAGATTATTTTTGAGGAGTGGGGTAGGCAAATTTTTGTATAGAAGAGGACAAGTGTCCAAGTGGTGTAAGAGGTGAGACAAATGGCAAGAAGAGGGAATGGATGAGTGGCAATTTAATTAAATAATAATAATAATAATAATAATAATAATAATAAAAATACTAGTCAGTGGAGAATCTCTACCAAAATCCTACACCTCTTCTTTCATATTCTTCATCTTCTTCATCTTCTTCATTTCATCTTCTCACCTTCTCCAAAACTCCATTTTTGAAGCCTTAGAGCTTTTGAGTGAAGAATATAGCAAGATTAGTGGAGTTATCTTGCCCATAAGTTTAATTGGAAGATTAGAAGCTTAATTAAGTAAGTTTATCTCCTTTTGTGTTGGTTATTATCTTAGGGTTTATGTAGAATTTGGGGGTTTTTGGTTAGAATTACATAATTATGTAATTAATGTTTATGGGAGAGTATATTAGGTAGTAATTTCAAGTTTTGACATGGATTTGTCATTGAATTGATTGTTGTATGGATTATGTTGTTTAGGGGAGTTCCAAAAGGAAGGAGTTTGAGAAGGAAGCCTACTAGTCTAATGATGTTCTACATGTTTGTAAGTATTTAATTGATTAAACTTGTGTATATTGAGTGAAAACTATTATGTTTGCGTAATTGTTATGTTTTGGTACGAATTATGTACT
>CANYLF010671533.1:0-12142 GCA_948193215.1 Bocquillonia castaneifolia
TAAGGCAAGTTGAAAAAACTTATTGATAAAAAAGTCATTAAGTTAAGGTTATAGTTGTCATTTTATTTTGAAAATGATTAAGATGGAGTGTGATTATAAATAGGAGAAGTGCCAAAATCCTCACCCTTGTTTATTTTATTATGTTTTTCATTTAGCTATAATTTTAAAATATTGTTTAAGAGAATATATTTTTATCTATAGATACATGAATAATTAAAGCAAACTATAATAATATCAGTAACACCAATGGAACTAATATATTTATTGTAGTGATATCGAAAATAATTATAGAAAGTCGTAAAATATAACTTCATTTATTGTAATAAGACCCTTTTTTTAGATGGCAATAAGATCTTCTTTAAAAAAAATTTCCTTTGTCTATTTTTATTTTAAGCCTCTATATTTCTTAAATATTAAACTATGAAAAAATATTTTTAAAAAAGACATAAATAATTTTAGGCAAACTATCATTTTAAAAACAATCTAAGAAAATGTAAAATCACATAAAATATAAAAAATTATAAAATTATATAAATATTGATTAAAGTTTTCATATAAAAAGGACAATACACTGATCAATAATACCTTATAGAAAGTATATTTAATTTAACTATAAGAAAAAAAAATTAAAATCTTTAATCACTACTAAATTCTTATTTTGGAAAAAAATAGTAAAAAAAGAGTAACTATAGATTGTCAATGAAAAAGAACCATTTAAAATAAAGGACATTAAAGTCATTTGCATTTAAAAGAAAACAATGGTGGAAAGTGAAAATCAATTGGTGAAGTGCAAAAATCCTCACCCTTAATCAAGGTCCCATTAATTTCTACTTGATCAACGACCGACACGTATTAAGGATCAAATAAAACTCCGATTTTCATAAGAAGAAAAGCATGCAATCATCTAAATCCATGGAATGCTCATTATAAGTTTTCTTGAGTTAGGTCAATGTTGGTGCATTTCACATGGTATGTGTAAACATTCCACTAAATATGCATTACACATGGTATGTACGAATGTAAAAGAATGAAGAATCATTCACTTACATAGTTACATGCACATAAGAGAATTACATTAAAAAAAATTAGGTTTTTGGTACACAAAATCATAATAAATAGTTAACTAGAGATTCACCTAAAGTACATTAACGTACATATGTAATAATGTTAAGGATTTTTTTTTTTTTAGGTTTGATAAGTTACTTCAAATTTCATTTTCAAATTTCTTTGTAAATTATTCATTTGGCATCTAAATTTTGTTAGATTTGATTTTTTTTTTTTTTTTTTTTGGGAAAGGGGATTCCTTCCAAATTGATTACCACTAGACTATGCACTAAGTAAAATTGTGAAGATGAAAAACTTTTCGTATCAACTTTCATTGTTAATATTGTATATATTACTAAAAATCAAACTCATCAATTTTGAATGTATATGTGTATGAATATATAAACGAACACTATGAAACAATATAAATAATGAAATATGAAATTCTTACCTCGATCGGATCTTTATAAATCAATACTCACATAGATGATTTTCACAATTCATGAATAACAAAAGTGGTAATTATGTTTTACCCCCTTTGATTTACCCTAATATACTAATTTCCCCCTTTTGAAAATTACATTTTTTTGTCCCTTATATTTTATTTTTATTATACTAATTGCCCCTTTCTATACAATTTTAACAATTTTTATTATTTTATACTTAATTAAAGGCAATAACTCATAATTAACGATAAAATATGATATTATAATGATAAAAACATATAAATTATTGTCTAAATATATTTTATTATAAATAAAAAGGCTAATGAATCTATTTATCGTTAGAATTTATAAGTATTTATATTTATATTAAAAAATATATTTAGACACCATTTTGCGTATTTTTATTATTATAATACCATAATTCAATGTTTTTTTGATTTTTCACTTGTATCTTAATAAAAAAATGATTAAAATTGTTTAAAAAGGGGTAATTAGTCTAATAAAAATAAAATACAAGGACTGAAAAATGTATTTTTCAAACGTGAGGAGGCAATCAGTACATTAGGGTAAAATATAGGGGGCAATTCGTCATTACCTCATAATAAAATTTATGTGAGTTGTGTACATGAAGAACTGACGTATAAGATTTTTTCAAAATGAAATTAATTGTCATAAAAGAAAGTTTAAAAAAAGTTTTAGACATGCAACAAAGTACTAGTGAAAAAAATGGAGAACTACATTTTTTATCCTTGGATTATATATATTATTCAACGAAAAGAGTTGATTATTTAATGAATTTTACTTATTCACTCCGCAATGTATCATATTCAATGGTTGAATATGTGTTAGCTATTCTTTTAAAGTCAATTTTTTCCTTAGATTTATAAGTTTGAATTTGAAATTTTAAAAATTCAAATGCACTTGGAGCTCTACGATGTTTTTTTTATGGTTTAAAGTTATCTAACATTCAAGTAGACTCTTTTTAGTTTTAACAAATTTAAATTCAAATCAATATTTTTTTTATCAAATTTAATGTAGCTGCCTGTGGTGTTTAGACTTGCTCTAATTGAATTGTATATAATTATATAGAGCAAGAAATAATTTAAGTACGTATCTTTCGATTTAGTAATTTATTGAATGTCAAGATTACCGGTAATGAGATAGGGAAAGCAACGGGACAATGGGAAAGTAAGAGAGTTTGAGCTGTGAATTAAGCAAAATAGAGGACCAACGATGGTACTGAAGAAGAATAAAAAAAGATTGATTTGTTAGGCAAAAATGGAATGCGATTGGAGCACATGAAGCAGGTTTTTTTTTTCAGCAGATAGAAGAAGAAGAAGAACCTGATCCATCTCGAAGTGCGTTCCGTTTGAATGAGAGGAGGAGGTTAGAATAAATTTTTAGGACCCCCTTCCCTCAAGATAATGAATCGCGTTGAGTATATTAATAATGCCCCTTTGGTCTTTGCCACGTGTTCCTCCACATGTTTATCCAACGGTTGCAAAATTCTCACTGCCTATTAAGAAAAGGCATCTTCATTTAAGGTGGTCTGGTGAGATTTCTGACACCTGTCATGTGAGTGGGTTTTTATTTTTGGGGGTTTTTTTTATTTCTTTCTTTTTTTAAGGAGAAAAAAAAAAGTGATTTTTAAGGCAAAGTTACATAGAGGCAGTGACACAGAGTTGCACCGTAATATGTATGATACTCATAATCATTTATGCACCATCTAAAGCACTTACGGTTTTCCCTGAAAACAGTTGGTAGATCTGAACCCTTCATATGGTGGGTCCTCCTCACTTCTTAAGGAAATTGCTTTCCATATCGGGTAAATACTGTCTTCTAATGTTAGATTCTCATTATATATATTGTTGTTTTCTAATTTGATTTTTTTATTAACCTGTTGCCTTCGATGCATTTAAAAGTGCAATGTCTATCGAAAACAAATATGAGCGGGGATGCAAAAATGGACTCACTAAATAAAGAAAAAGTTATTATATATAAATGGGATGTGTTAAGTGTAAAATGCAATGTTCTATATACACTTAATACATAAAAAAATCATTTATCACTTCATTTATTATCTTATATTTATTGAAGTGTGTAATCACACATCGAAAATATAATAAGAGTTGATGTGGTATATAACTGGAGTAGATTCAATACTAGTATAAATCAATTAGTTTTGTGCAAAATAAGTTCCAACCCATTTATATATTCACATGTGCATATGTTGTCTAACACTTTTCAGTCCCATTGAATTTCTGACCAACACTCTCCAGGCTTTAATGAATTTCTACACTCTTATGTGTCAGATTTCAAAAAGAAATAATATTGTGACATATATATACATACTCAACTTCTCTTTTAACACATCTGTTTCACATAAATATTGAATAGAATGCAGGAATATATAACTTCAATTTATTTATTTTTTTCAATACACGTCAATTAATAATCTGTCAATTTCTTTATTTTTAAATTATAAAAAGACATCACTTTTTTAGAACATTCCAATTTTTGAAAGGTAAACAATCATTGTTTTGTTTATAATTCATGAGCAATTTTTTAATAAAATTCGATGAGCTAAATTTCACCAATTAAGTTACAAACTTACATTAAAATAAATTTATCATTTATATATAAAATGAGGTGTTACAATATATGTATGTTGAACATCTTAAGGAAATAGCAGTAAACAATCATGATAGAAAGAAGAGAATATATAAATTCCCAACAAACCTTTATTAAAATAAACCTCTAATCATTGAATGCTAATTATATAAAAATTTTTTAGGGGTAATTACAATTTGCCCCTTGTGTTTTACTTTAATATACTAAATGCCCTCTCACGTTGGATAAATACATTTTTTACCCCTTACATTTTATTTTAATTATGCTAATTGATCCTTTCTATACGATTTTAATCATTTTTTATTAAAATAAAAATAAAAAATCATAAATAACATCAAAATATGATATTATAATAATAAAAATATGCAAATTGATGTATAAATATATTTTTAAGTATAAAAATAAGTACTCATAAACTCTAATGATATATAGATTTTGTTGATCCAAGATCCCTTTTGATGTATACAATAATCCACTAAGTCATGAATTTAACGTTTCCTTAAGAAATTTACAGGAATTCTTCAAACAGGGCTGCAGACAAGGAGGTTTTGCCTCAGAGCCTGAGTCATGACTGGCAACTGCGGCACTGTGTGTTCAGCTGCGGGGCTGAAGTGGTAGTCGCCACCCTTAACCGGTATCGGAAATGTCTTACAAGGTGTACACCCCAATTCCTCTTAAGAATATGAAGGATGCATTGACCCCAGAGATTCAGTATGTGCCAATTGCTTGGGAAAAGTCTCATATCTTGGTGTAGCAAAAAGCAAGTGTCGGTTGCCTTATCCAACGCCGAGGTGGAGTGTGTGGCGGTGGGTTATTGTTGTGCACAAGTTTTATGGATCAAACAACAACTCAAGGACTATGGCTAAGGTGTTTTACATATCTCAATTAGGTGTGATAACACTAGTGCCATTAACCTTTCCAAAAACCCCATACAACATTCTAAGAGCAAACATATTGATATTCATCATCATTTCTTGCTTGATCGTATCCAAAATGGTGATGTTGTGTTAGAATTTATTGACGCCAACAACCAATTGGCCGATATTTTCACCAAGCCCTTAGATGAGGCTTATATGAACTTCATCAAAGGTGAACTTGGAATGCTTGATGGTGCATCTCTTTGTTAGTACATTCATAGTCCATGTGCATTCATGAACTCTCATGTTTTGATTGATTAAAATGCTTTTTAAACCTCTTCTCCTTGAGTTTTGAAACCCCCAAGGCATGCCAGAACTTTTTCAAGCCTTTTCACAAAGTTTTTCAAAACTTTTCCCGTCTTTCTAGCATGCACGACCATGTGCTATAGGCACATGATTGTGTGAACTTCACACGATCATGCGCGTTAAACACACGATCGTGCATCCTTCACACGATCGTGCGTATATTCACACGATCATGCGTGTCAAGGTAGACATGTCTTTTCATGCTTTTTAAAATAGTTTTCGAGGGAAAGAGAGAGAAATAACTGCATGTAACAGTTACTCTCCCTCATCTGAAGTACTTGAAACAATTTTCAAGGGTTTTCTACCTCTCTTCTCCATTTTCAATATCCAAACTCTCCATCTTCCTTTTAAGTTTTCAAAAATCAAAACTCCCTTTTGCTTTTGATTTCTCTCCCTCTTTCACTCTTTTTCACTCTTCATTTGCACTCCATAAACCTTTAATCATGAGTTCTCCAAGCAACAAGGCTCCAAGGACTAAAACCATTGGTTACCCTTCAAGGGCCAAGGGTTCCAACCCTCCTCCACCCGAAAGAAGATCAGAGAGGGTTAAGACTGCCTCTACAACTGCTACACAACAAGAATATGTGCAAGAATATGAGATTCGAGACCCCCCCCCTCCTTCTCTTCCTCCTTCTAGATCTCAAGTGCCTAGGGCTCAACGATCTCGTTTCGTTCAAACGGTTGAAATGACTCAAGAACAGAAAGACAAGTTTCAAATTATTCGTAAGAGGAATTTTGAGCCCTGCCATGTCCTTTGCAAGAACACCTTGGCTAGGCTTGGCATCAAGGATCAAGTTATGGCATGGGTGGATTCTTTGGGTTGGGGTAAGTTCACTTCTATCCCCAATTTGCAAGAGCATGCCCTTACTTGTGAATTTCTAGGTACTTTTTATGTCTACTTGAATCCAAGGGCTCTGAAAGGACACTAGACTACCCGGTTTATGATTTGAGGGAAAGTCTACACCGTCCGGTATGACTCTTTCTGTAAAATTTTTGAACTTCCTACTACTAGATATACCACTTTCCCATATGCTTTTGAGGCTGAGGATTTCTGGACTAAAGTCTCTACCAATGCGCCACGATGGCTAAGTAGTGAGGATGGCTCATCCTATCTTTCTTCATTGCCTTTGTGGGTGTTACACCGTATTATTGCTTATTCTGTGAATGTGAGGGGTAAAAGTACTGAAAAAGTCCCCAAAGCTAACCTTTTCTTCATGTGGTGTGCTTTGGAGAATAAGAAGGCAGAAACCGGCAAGTTTCTTATTGATAACTTGATGCAAATTGCCAACTCCAAGGATGCTAAAGTGAATGTTGGTGCTTTTGTGACCTACATTGCTCTTTAAATTGGGGCTATCAAAAATATGAAGGACATCAATAATGGAGACATTGCAACCACCTATTCTTTTTATATGGAGTACTTCCATCAAGCCGGAGTTATAGGATATCACAAGGCAGACAAGCACTTTGTGTATTGGGGTACTGCTCATAGAGGATTACAAGAGATCGTCGGTGTCACAAAGGATAAGGAAGTGGTTATCAATGTTGTTCAAGATGAAGATGTGGTCATGGAGACTCCTATCTATGTCCCGGATGCTCCTATTGGTGATGAAGGCTTAGATGAAGAAGCCACTATGGATGTTGATAAGGAAGAAGATGAGGAGGACCAAGACTATCAACCGGATGGAGTTCCTTTGCAAACTGATAACTTTCATGACACTTTTGGTGGCTTCTCCTTTCGGTTCAGTCAAGTAACTAACAAGATGTCTTAAGACATTGAGAAATTGGGTACTCACATTGACTCATTTCAAGCTCACAATGATGAACATTTTGATCGCTTGGAAAGTTGCTTCGATGGGCTTGAGACACTTATTCGAAGGATGAACTTTGGTTGATCATCTCAACCTCCTCCGGATGCTTGATATGGAAGCTTGGAGACCTCTTTTGATGTAGCCAAAGGGGGAGAAAGATGTTGATTGCATAGCATGCACATTACATACATTTGCATTGGATTTTATATTTCTATGTTTGTGGTTTGTTTTTTATTATGGCTTAGTGATGTTGGCCTATCAACTTGTTGTGGGATGCTTTATTTAATCTTTATATATACATATGTGTAATGGTTTGCTCTAAATTTCTTGCCTTTTTATTCTTTATATGTGCTTGGTATGAGGGGGAGCATTTTACCTCCTAACTTCACCATCCTTAACTTAGGGAGTATTGTCTACTTCAAAAAGGGGGAGATTGTTGATCCAAGATCCCTTTTGATGTATACAATAATCCACTAAGTTATGAATTTAACGCTACCTTAAGAAATTTGCAGGAATTCTTCAAACATGGCAAAATGCATGATCGTGTGCTAGGGGGCACGATCGTGTATATCGCCTACACAAGATAGAGCATCCAAGTACACGATCATGCACATAGAAGCAGAAACCATGCCGAATCGAAAACCCTCATGCACGATCGTGCAAATGGGATCTAGTAACTTTGCAACTTGTAAAGCGAATCTGCACAAGCCACCTGCACGATCAAACCTCGTGCACACGAGCAATGTGCACGATCGTGCATACCCAATGCATGATCGTGTGTTTTCTTCCTTCTGCTAGATCAGCATTTTCAAAAGGCCTGAAGAGTTGTCATGTCATCATGCACGATCGTGGGCCTCTTATGCACGATTGTGCGTGCCGTTACACAAGCAGACAAATGACTTGTCCCAAGCACAGAAACAGTACTATTTGAATTTTGGACTACTCCAAACAGCTAGATTGAAGTTATTGCCTATAAATAGAGTACAAAAACACATTGCTAAGGTTACACACCTTCAGATTTAAGATTGAGAAACCTAATAGCTCTATTTGCTTATTTCTAAGCTTTCTAGCCCAAAATCTTTATTTAATTCAGTTTTGAGCCTTGTGTGCTCTTTGTTATTCACAGCAACCATTGTTGGGTTGTGTGTGGGTTGAGAGATAGGTTATACTGTTAAAGGTTGAAGAGTTGGCCTACAAAACTCTTGGGTTATTGGGTCTTAGTGTGAGGATCCTTTGGTTTGGTTTGGGTTGGGTGATCAGCCATTAAAACCACTATTTGTAAGGTTAAGTGTGAGCCTTAAACACTTGTAACTAAGTTTGATTAGTGGAATCCCAATAGTTATTGGGAAAGTGGATGTAGGCAAATTTTAGTCGAACCACTATAATTTTGTGTGTTCTTATTTTTCGCAATTAGTTTCCAAGGTTTGTGATTTACACCTATTCCCCCCTAGGTGCCATTAGGGATTTCAAATTTATTAGCATTTTTATTTATTATAAAATATAGTAGGCCACTAATTTGGATGTTTCTATCATTATAATATCATATTTTATTGGTAACCACAAGTTATTGCTTTTAATTTAATATAAAATAATAAAAAATGATTAAAATTATATAAAAAAAAAGGGGAAATTAGTACAATTAAAATAAAATATAAGGGGTAAAAGATGTATTTTTCAAATGTGAGGGGACATTTTGTATATTAGGGTAAAATATAGGGTAAAGTGTAATTACCCCAAATTTTTAATCAAGTCATAATACAACGTTTAACAACTAGACAAACATACATATATAAATAGATCATATATATCTCTCATCCTTAGGAATATTGGACCTACAATTTAATTGTAGAAATCAAAATGAAGAAGCAACATGCATTATGATGTTTTTGTTAGGTAGCAGTCTATCACACAATAGCAAATTTAACATTTTCATCGATCACATATAACTTAATTCGGAAAAGAAGGAAGACATATATTAATTCGGTATGATGCAAATGGTAAAAAGAAAAAGAAAAAAAAATAACCAAATGAAAAGAAACAAAAGCTTACTGACTTTGTGAAAAGAAAAGTGCAAAAGAAGAGCTCAAAATGCATTTATACTGTCTGCATTAAAATATATATAATTTATAGTATATGACATTAAGCCACTTGTTGTATGTACAGATTTATAAATATATATATATAGACACATTCACATATGGACTTTCTTTCACTCCACTGCTCGTATAATGTAGTCCGTTCCCGATATATCACTTTATTATTTTTTTTTTAATTTTCTGCTTTTAATTTATGCTTTTCTTTTGTTGTTGTTGTTTCTTTCAGTAGTTCTTAACTTCATTACTTCCATTTTCTTCTCTCCATCCATACCCTTACCTCTTTCACTGCAAAATTCTGATAAAACTCTTAGTTTACTCACTCTTTTATCTTCCCCATCCCTCTGTAGTTCTGTACTTTCCCACTTCCAGTTTTCTCTTTCACTCTCTCTCTCTCTCTTTTAACCTTGAGTACTTGTCTATATATCTCTCTGTCTTTTATAACAAAGAGAAAGAGAGTACTAGTACGTACTTCTAGCTGATCAATAATAATCCATGGAAATTGACCAGTTAAAATCATCTACTACTACTGCTACTACTTCTGCAACAGAAGATCAGATGGAGATGATGATGATGATGGACGACAAACTCCCTGATTTTTTCGGTGCTTATAACGATGTTTCTCATGATTTATCTTCACCGCCTTCAGAATTTCCTGGTGCAACTACTACTACTAGTAATAACATTAATGTTCCTCCTAATGCCATTTCTCATTTTATCGATAGTTCACCTGGTTTTATCTCCTTGCCTTCTAGTGCTCCATTCACTAACAACAACGGCCCAATTCAAGATGAATCTACTCCGCTATTTTTGTCGAGTCCAGCGAGATGGAGAGGTATTGGGGGAGGAGAATTCCCTGGTGGTGCAAATGCTTATTCTACTGTACCATCTCAGAAGAAGAATTCAATGGCTGTAATGAGAGAAATGATATTTCGAATAGCGGCAATGCAACCAATCCACATAGACCCAGAATCTGTAAAGCCACCGAAGCGTAGAAACGTAAAGATATCGAAAGATCCACAGAGTGTGGCTGCTCGACATAGAAGAGAAAGGATAAGTGAAAGAATTAGGATACTTCAAAGACTGGTTCCTGGTGGTACTAAAATGGACACCGCTTCCATGTTAGACGAAGCAATTCATTACGTTAAGTTCTTGAAAACACAGGTTCAGTCTTTAGAGAGAGCTCAAGCTAATAGGCCATCTACACCGTCATCAACATCATCGTCGTCTTCATCGGCTGGAATCAGATTCCCTGTTGCTATGTCTAGTGGAAGTTACTTTGCAATGGGAAACGCCATACCATAATCATCATCAGCAGATGAACAATCATCATCAAAATGTTCAACATTATGGAGATGCTTAATTAATTAGGCTTTCATTAATTAATGTAAAAAGGTATTATGAAATTGGTTACCCATTTTCTATTTAATCTTCAAATTATATCTTCAGGCTAGCTGCTGTGTAATCCTAGCTTGGTTATGATATTATTAATATTGTCGCTAATAATTACAAATTGACGAACAGAACACACCAACTGTTCAAAGTTTGTAGGTGAATATTTTTATATCAATTATTATTACAATAATTATTATTGTATAATGTTTTCTTCTATTTTTTTTCCTTACAGATATATATAATTATTTTGAAGAAATCTTTTTGTGACGTATATGTGCTAAAAATATTTGGAAAGAGCCACCTGTTTGATGATTTCATGTCAATCAAAATCGCGTAATTCTAACAACAGAAAATGAAGAATCTGATGATATTATATATATTAAATTAAAGTTGTTCATAATTATAATGAGCAATGTGTATTATTGACACAACAAATAGAGTCATTGCTGAATATAAAGAGAAAAAGTTTGCTCTGTATTGTTACCGCTAGGAAAATCAAATTAAAGAAAAGAAAAATAGAAAATATATAATGATAATAAATGATAGTGGATTGACAGAGTGTGCAAATTATCTTTGTACGTCTGCCAAGAAAAATATAGATGATTTTCTTTATAGGTAGACCCAATTGGTAGGCACATATAAAAATTTAGTACTCTCTTTTCAGGTCAATTTTGGAGCGGACGCTTGTATTGTAGAGTATATATTGTTTCATGAAATTAACTGCATAAAAATCAGCTGTGCGTGGCTATTACGGGACATATATACTTACCAGCGGTGCCTTGTTACATGAGCAATTCAATATCATTATGTATATATCCCATTGTTGACTGACTACACTACAATATAATTCCCTAGTTTGAATCTCATTATGAATGGAGAAATTTATTTACAAGAGTTGATATTTTTTTTTGTAAATAAGAGTTGATATTTAAATGTTTATCAAATCAAATTGACAATTTTCATAAAAAAAAGTTAGATATATAATTGTAACTTATTTCATCATCAGAATCTATCTAAATTGATTACCTATACATTATATATTGTATGAACCACACGGTTTATGAATTATATAAAATTATTTATCTACTAGAAATTTTACGGTAAAAAACTTTAATAGATGGGTTCAGAGATGAGGTTGTGATGAGATAATGTAAAGTCATATTCTAATTGTTAAGGCAAAGAAAGAGTGTGTAGAGGAGAATGAAAAGAAGAAATGAAAAGGAAAAGGACAGGGGATAGAAAGATAGATATAGATAAATAGAGAGAAAATAGAATGATAAATAATAATAATAATAATAATAATAATAATAATGCGGTAGTAGAAGGAGTAGAATTTTAGGAGGAGGATGGCATGAGAAATCCACGTGAAGGACTGACAAAGCGGTGGGCTTTTACTTTTCCATTGCAAATGTGGCAAAGGGTGGATGACGTCCTTGTCCGCCAGCATGTTTACACGTGAAACTCAATCTACTTGGGTCAACGCTTTTGTCCTTTTTCACTTA
>CANYLF010671791.1:0-14197 GCA_948193215.1 Bocquillonia castaneifolia
GATCCTAATCCAAAAAATTAAATATTTTAAGGAAATGTTATGTAATTTAATTTATTAATTATATTGTACTATTTTGTTTTTAGTTTATGCTTACATCATGTGTATTAGATTAAAGGCATCACACCCATTGAATAAAAATTCCATAGTTAAAAACTACTATTTATATTTTTTGAAAGGGTTATCTCTGAATAAATATTATGTAGTTTAATTTACTAATTATATTGTACCATTTTGTTTTTAGTTTATGCATACATCATAAACATAAAAGTCAGAACCATTGAATAAAAATTGCATGATTATAAATTAGTGTGTGTGTGTGTATAATTTTTATTTCTATTTTGAAAACTTCTATGAAAAAGACAGTATCACTAATAAAATTTCAGTCCTGTATAATTCAATGAGGCAGGCAACTACAAAATTTACCTACTTATTGAATCAATTTCCTTTGTATTTTTTTTTTCCTTTTCTTTTGGCCTTTACTCTTTACCTTTTTTTGCTTTTAAGTTTGTCTGTTTCATTGAAGATGATGATTTGTAGAGCTTATTGGGATTTTTTTTCTCCCCTTTAGTACATAAAAAGTGAATAATAATGAAATAAATAGGTGAAGTGGCATCGAAGCTTCAATTGGATGAAGGTTGGTAAAGCGTAGGTGAGTGAGTGGCCTCTTTCTCTATATTTCCTGTGGAAGCCACCGCCCCTTTCAGCTAAGTAGTAGGATCTTGACACGCCATTGAAATTAATATAAGAGATTTTGTGACAGTATAGTTTTAATTAAAGGATATCTACCCAAGTGCAATGCATTTGAGCATTTCTGATGCATACTAGCCAAAAGGGTTCGCTTACCTTCTAATTCTTATTCCCCATCTCAAAATCATATCCATTTTGAACAAAAGAATTACTCAAGAAGGGTAATTATGAAAAAAAATATATTTATAAAAATTGATTTTTTTTCTTTACTATGTATAGTATTAATATAACTTTTCAAATAATATCTTTTTCGAAAATCTAACCTGAATAAAAGTTACAAATCATTTTCCCTCTTAAAATACTCTCGTTGGAATTATATATCATATTAATAAATTTTATGCACCTATGCATATTTTATTACAAATATATATAACAAAAAAATACATATTATTGTGAGACATTCAAAATAAAGAGTGTATAATTGTGGAAGGGAGGAAATAAGGATTAGGTGGTAAGAAATCAGTTTATACTTGCACTTATCTCTTACTTCGAAACAAAAGTTTCTAACCAAATTAGTACTTTTCCTTCATGGTGATTAGATGAACAATATTTGGAACTTAGTGTTATTGTCTTCCTTTATGCTTTGGAAATTTCTCAAGAATAATTTTAAGTTGACTAGTAATATATAGTCATCATTTTTACCATTATAATATATTGGTGCATATTATTTCAAATGAATTAGTATCCTCTTATATCTAAGTTTATCTATCAATCTCTTAAATATTGATTTTTTAAAATTTTGATGTTAGCTATATCTAATTAATGTTTCAATGATAAAATCCAGCATTGATGTGTTTTATTACATGTGCAGCTGATATGTAGAAAAAAAAATATTTTAGATATAATAAAAAAAATTGAGTATAAAAGTTTGATGAGTCGGAGACTCAAAATTAGAGTTTAAGGATAATACATGAATAGTTTGGAGATATAAATACAGATTTGGATATCTTTTTATGTTCATGTTTAATATGAAAAGATTATATTAATTTGGTTAATTTCAACAATTAAATTTGAAATTAATTTTTAAGATATTAAATAAAACCATTAGTTTTGTATTTAAAAATGTTAGTTTTGAATTTAAAGATACAGAATTGTAGATTATGAACATGACCTTCATTCTCAAACAATTATTATGCGTCTGGTGTAGTTATAATAGTGTATCTAAATATAACATCATACCTACTCTGAGTTGTTTATTTACGTTGACTTCTTAGAAATCTTGCCTCCATTTGTCAATGGTTAAAATATTGTCTTCCCTTGAAAGAAATTTGATATTATATCAATTTCCCCACCAAATAACAATTACAAAACTCAGTTTCTATATCAGATCACTCGAAATTCTTGTCCTAATTGATTATATGAAAACTTCCCACGTCTCACCTTGGTTGGTTATTTGGTGGCTAACAAAAGCCTTTTCTTAATAGCTAATTATGCTTTTGAGAAGAAAATAATCATGTATAATAATTAACTTGAAGATGTTTAAAAATGCTTAGCCTGCAATGTGACATCTCTATCACTTAATCAATCTAAAATGAGAAATTATTTAGATAGATACTAGCTACCTAAAACCAAGGCCACATACAACAATACTAGTTACCTAAGAAATTGTCTTTGTCTAATTTCTGGCTATAGGAATAATAAGGTAAATTCAAGGAAAATTTCAAAAAAAAAAAAAATAAATTCCAGGAAAAACAGCAGTAAAGAGGAAAAATATAGGCTATAATACAATAACTATGGTTGGAGAAGTTGAGGGTCTACATATAACTCTCAATCATTTTCAATAATTTTTTCAAGATATAATCTAATAGTGGAGTTTATCTTTCTAATTTTTCAGCACAAAAAAAATATCCAAAAATTGAACTATATTCTTAATTTCTTCGAACATTGTAACAATTCAATGAAACTATTATCTCAAGTTAAATAGCATTGGGACTACAGAGAAATTAGGGACAAAAAATTACACCATAGAATTTTATTACTTAGCTACCTACTATGCTATTACGTGTGATCCATCATCTATAAGGACAGGGATAACAATTTATGATACAGATGAACATCATTAAATGAATGTTTTCCCTTTTTTTTTCCTATAAAAACTTTGCTCAAATTTATTATCTTCTACATGAATGAATTTTAACTGAACATTGTATAAACGTATTGAAGAGGCCTGAAGTTTCATCCTCTGCTCTTCCTCTTATCATCCACTGCCTGTTGCATACGGTATATATCAAGCAGAAAGATGAATCAGAGAAAAGAATTTTAAAGGGAAAAAAAGGCAGTAATTTAGGTACAAGTAACCAGATTTCAGTTAGTAGTTGAGTTGTAATAATCATCATAGTGTAATGTTAAAATGTATATTTTTTCAAGAGCACGCAGATCTTCTTGTGTATTAATAACCTTAGCGTCTAGCGCTTCAATCAAACACAGCAGCAAACATCAGGCATTACCTCAAATTGAAATTTTTCTACAGATGCTATAGATGACACCATGCATTACCTGCAGATGTTAGCATCCTAGTGTCAGATTTATGGTCCTCTGAATCCTCCATATGAGGACGGACCAGAGAGTATGGCCTACAGAAGGCTGTGATTCCCTTCTGTGAAAGATTTCATTTTCAAGTTGTTAGTTGACTTTCTATAACTAGTATTTACCTAGTTTAAGATTGACTGATTTGTGCCTAATTTATAGGCTAACTTAAAGCTGTTTCCATATTACTTGCATAGTAGACTTTCCTATTAGGACTCTTGAATACATGTATATATATATGACCTAAAGCTGTAACCATACATACTGAAAATACAATATCTTTTCTCTACAATTCTGCCTGTTTACACAAGTATTACCAACATATCATATAATGGGGTTTGGAAACCATGCCTTTCCTTGCAGCATGTCAAAAATACTGGTTATAATAGTAAATACAATGCAAAAACTAGTGCCAGTTTGGAAGCATGTTCTGTGCTTGTTTCTACGCAGCTTAATATCAACAAGTCAAAAGGCAATAGAACAACTTGCATAAGTACATACAGAAATTGGCATAATTTTCAGGGAGTTTTCAAGAGTAAAAAAGATACCTTGCTCTGGAACATTCTCATCGTCAAAACGAGAGTATCACGCATTCTACAAAACAATACGAAAAGCACAAAATTAATTGCATTCATAAACAAAAGGAAGGACTTTTGAACTTTTGAGGTTAATAATTCACTTCATGCGTTAACAAAATAGTCACTTCCCTTCTGCAAATTCCAAACAGAAAATGTCAGGAATACTCGATTCAAGAAAACAAAACCTCAGGTAACCCTCTAGAGGTATGTAATGCAATAAATGTTAAGCCAAGTGTCTCAGATTTCAGAAGCAAACCAAGCAATCAGAAAAGTTTACCCTGGACTGAAATACAAAGACAACATACAAACATAAACCAAAATATGAGGGTCACCTCGAGTGTGAACTTAAGTATGTGCTTTAACAGTTCTTGCTCTTGAACAATATTCTATGCTCATGCTCAAAAGATACTCAACATAAGCCAACGACCCTGAGTTGTCCAGGGAGTGCTTGATAGCTTGGTTTCTTGAATATTCCAACATTGTTCTTAAGCAGGGCCAAAACTAAGCGAAGTATAATCTACATGAAAATTTTTGTTCAGAATGGTTTAAATATGTTTAGTGAATCAAAACTCTCTCCTTCACTTCCACCCTTATTTTTTGTGATTTTACTTCTTCATTTACAACTTATAGGACGTAGCTTCTCCAATTCGAATGCACAGTAGCTCCACTTGGAACAAGCCAACTGCCACCTCATAAATACCAGTGCCACTGAGACACCCATTTATCCATCCAGACTGTCATTCTCTGATTTCAATTTTCTAGATTTCTTCAAATCAATTAATTTAACCAGCTTATCTTCTATCTGAATTTAACCCTCTTTAATTCTCGGTTTCTTAGCTAAGTACCAAAGCTTTGAGTTGCAGAAAGAAAAAAAATTCACAAGCAGTTCACAATTAATGCCGCAACTTTCAGATGGAAAAAAAATTAATAAGCAGCTCATGATGCTTAGACGGACAATCATGTTGACTGAAATTATAAACAGATGTTCAAAAGTACCCATTATGGAAACAAGTCTCAATCACAAAATTAAGCATATAACACGAGATGGAGACATTGAGATCAGAGTACAAGATGGTTGTTTGCTCTGGCCCTCCCACCTCTGTCGCTAGAATTTAAATTTTTTGCAGTTCTTTTTTAAGCATCAGAAATGCAGAATCATTCTAAGAAACTTAAAAGATACCAATAGCACAAGCCCCTTAGGCATTCTCCATTACCAGGAAACCAAATATGACCAGGTTAAAATAAGGAAAAGATGCAAACATTAGACTCAATAGAAAAGTTGAACATATAGGATTAAATACCTAACATCATATGTATTGAGAGGATGAGAAGATCCATTAGAGGATGATAAAACAAATTGTGTAGAGAGTCCAGGAGGAATTTTGATCTGCAAATTCAACAAGATAAACATATATACAGAATAACACTTCAAGCAAACAATTAAAATTTTTATTTTCAGTCAAATATGAGAGATGCATAATGTCCTAAACAAATACACAAATGCTCCTGAGAAATATTCAACTATCTCTTACACTGCATTCCAGAAAGGTATATTCTATTTGTGGAGCTCTTTTCAAATACAAAATAGATGGTTCCTAGGTGATGACACATGCAAATTGAGAATTTCAGAAACTTGGCAGCAGCAATGAGCTTTCCCCTTAACTTGGGTAGTTATGTAATTTAGTTGTTTCTTAAAAAATCAATTCTATCCCAATTTTTAAGGCCTGCCAAGCAAGCCTATATGAAACCCTGCAGGCATAGATTACTTTGAAAACACATCTTCAATGTTTTGTGAACGTAGTTAATAACATAACCAATGAACCATAGAGTTATGTATTGAACTTGCTTGGCTTGTCAATAGACGAGAGTGGGTGAACCTAAAATGAAAAAAAAAAGATGTGGAATGCCATGTTAGACAAAACAAAGAAGAGAGAGAAGTAGGCACTTAACAATATAACAAGGAACTACATGATTTGATGTACTTGGCCTGGTGGAAGGTAAATTTTGATAAGCCTAGTGGAAAGGAACTTTTTTATACTAAAAATGTTTTTTTAACTACATGATCAATATGGATAAATTTCGTTAATCTGGTCTGGTATCAATTTGGATCATGCTTAAAATAATAACATACTGATAGATTCTTTGAAAAGTTCTCTGCAAACAGCACAATGTCGTCACTTATGCTCTTGATTTGGAAGCCTGCTCGCTGCAAAATTAGAGCTGCTGACTTCCATTTATCAGAAGCTTCTGCCTATAAAAGGACACAAAATAGTAAGGTCATATAATCAGCTATAAGTCTATAAATCGGTTATTAACTCTACTCTATATACAGGGAACAGAGACAAGATGTATCATATTCTAAAAAACCTTTCATTTGAATAAGGACCATTATTAAAAAGTTCATCTAATGTGCAAGTTTTTTTAAACAAGTGAAACCTACCAGGACCTGAATGTTGAAGGTGGCTTCGCCTTTAGAGATATACGAGTCAATCTTCCGTTGCATGTCTGGGTCTGTGAAACAGAGTATTAGAAACCCATGCCAACAATCTAGCATTCAGGAGAAAAAAGCAAACGAACAAGTAGAAACCTGTTCATGATTAAAATGCAAATAAATGCATTAAAAGAGTCTAAAGTTCAATCATGAACACTTCCACCCTTTCTCCTTTTTGATCAATGCTTGAGAAAACAAGAAATCAGCATATGCTTACAGAAAGTTGTCCTGTGCCTTACTTATCATTATTATTATCATAAATGATGGCTGCACAGGCCTCCCATTTCCCAATAAAAAATATGGCTAATAGTTTCGCATGTTACATCCACACAATATTGTGTAACACCAAATGAATACATGCAATAGACATTGAATCCATGAAGCAAATAGGCTGATTATAAATCACAATCTTTCAAGTTTCATACAATTGGTTTAGATGTAGTATCAAGTGTCATAAACATCATGATATCATCAGAACTACAAACAAAATTACAACACACGGTTGTTTTGTTCCATGGTGATTGCAAATTGAACATTTTATCCATGCAATGGGCAAGGCGCAGTATTAAAGACGATAACCAGAATGAGTAGTAACCCTGTCACTATAAGTGGGAATCCTATATTCACAAACATATAAACAAATTGCTTAATGCTATTTAACATTAAAAAAAAGACTAAAAACAAACAGCTTCTATGTTTTAATAATAGTCTCTATCAAGCATTAACTATTATTAAATATTTTTGAGATTTAACAGATGTCATTTAGTTTCGAACACTCACCGCATGTTATTTTGTTCTGATCGTTTGCAAAAAGCCTCACCAGCTCTCCCTAATAAGAATTAACAATGTGGGAGTAAAAATAAGCAAGATTCCCAATCATCATTGAAAATCCAAATTCTAACATGATTTTTTCTACTTAATACATAGTTCATGCTACAAGTCAAATTCATGGAAAGTGGAAACGGGTTGTTCAAAAAAAAAAGAAAATGGAAACGGATAACCTTCACTTCAAAAGATAAAGTGGATGATGAGCAAAGAGTAAAATAATGGAGTCAAAAGCAGGAAATCAAATTTCAAAATTTTTCAGCCCTAAGGAACATCAGATAAATTCTAGTTTCAAAGGCACAAGTGTTTAGGGAGAAAATGGGTCTAATTGCTTGCTAAAAGTGGGAAGAATTCATGTCTTGGTGCATGAATAGCTATGCAGTGGAAAGTAAAAAAGTGTTGAAAATATCATGAAAGAGATAGTATAACTAAACCACCAAAGCTGAGGATAATGGAAATGTATGGCAACTACTTTGGAAATGTATGGCAACTAACTCATTTCATGTAATGATGATTAAAAAAAATAATCTAATTTGGTTTGAGCTAGGTTGCATGGAATGAAAACCGAAAATGCGACACAACACAATACAAAGATACGAAATTCTTTAAAAACACAGGACACGGAACATTCGGGAAAAGTTGTATTCTTTGCAAATTTTCATTTCCTTTTATATTTTCTTTGAATTTTGTTTTTCTTTTTGTAAATGTTGTTTGCATGATTAATGAGAAATATTGGGAAATTTTTCTATAAATATTGACAGTATCGAGAGACATTAATTAGCAAAATCAAGAAACTTTTCTTAAAAACTTTCCATGATGATAATGTAGCTTATTTTCAATGAAACACCAGTGATGTATCGGCAACATTGTAACAAACAGCCACATTATATTTAGAAACTTTATTCCAGATGAAATTTTACAGAAAAATCACTTTATTTGAATACTCATGCAGTTGTATTAATAAGCTATGTCAAACATTAACCATCCATGCCTTAAAGAAGTGCTAGGTATGCCATCAAAGAAACTATTTTTAATAAACCTGGCGGCCTTGGTCATCCATCGGTATGCACTCAACAGCAATGAGCTTATCAACATCATCAGCAGTGACATAATAGTCTGGATTTGTGGCTCCTGAATCAAACAATTGCATAAAGTTTTACATGCCTATGGATAAGAGCACTATAATAGAATCTACTTTCCTCTACTTCAAATAAGAACTAGAAAAGAATAACATTATGAGGCGAAGAGTTATTTTCATTTCTTACCTTCAATATAATGCCTAGTGCCATCCTCAAGATGGCGAACCCACTGAAACATGCAGAGAGAGGTTCCACGCACAGGGAAACCACATCCAAGAAGTTTTTCTCCAGGTATAGCATCACCAATGATCTGAAAACTTTCTATGCCAGGGCCCCCTAAAATACAACAAATCATATTAGATTTTAAATATAGATGAAGATCAGGAGCTCGTCTCAACAAGAAATATCCCTCACCTTCAAAAACAGATGAAGCGATCTCACCATGTGGTATAGAATTTGTCATCTCTCCAAAATCCTTGAAGTCTTTGTCAAATGAAGTATTGGCAAGAGGACCAGTAGCTGTCCTGCAAGGAAACAATTTATTGGTAATTTAGGAGCCTACCCAAAAAGTAAATGATGCGAAACCAGTTTGTTTACTCACAGAAATATATATATTACAAAAAAAAAATCAGATGGAGGAAAAGAAAAGTGTGAGAAGTGTTAAAATCCTTGATAAGTTGAAAAAGGTTTGCACAAAATTGTTTGGCAAGCCAGGGTGTAAATACTGAGTTTTAGGTGATGAAAAATAATGTTCAAAAAATGAGTTGCTGGATTCTGGATGTATAACAAACTAATGCAAATATTTGAATTGGGTAAGATTGTTTCTTCCTAGGACAGTGGATGAGGTATCCGTTAAAAATAATTAAGAGAGAGATGAATAAGGAAATAAGATAATTTAGCCACATAAACCAGATGCACCGATACAAAAGATGGAAAATATGGACTAGGTTATATTAGAAACAAAAAAAAGACAAGAGAAAGGCCAAGTATGGCATGAGGTGAACTGGCTAAGAATAACACAGCGCCACTAGTCCTTTCTACAATGATAACCAACTGCATGTAAATAAAGCATGGTTAAATTGAGTATGCAAGAGCGGGAAAAACTTAAGTACAAGTCGGTCCGATTATAGAACAAACTTGAACCTTCATGTTTATCAAAACAATAAGAGAACTAAAACAAGACAAGAGTAAGGGCAAGTATGGCATGAGCTGAACTAGATAAGAATAATACAACACCACTAGTCCTTTCTACAAGGATAAGCAACTGCATATAACTAAAGCATAGTTAAATCGAGTATATGCAAGAGTGGGGAGAACTTAGGTACAAGTCAGTTCAATTTTAGAGCAAACTTGAACCTTCATGATTATCAAACAATAAGAGAACTATTTGATACAAGAATGATTCTACCTAATTGATTCACTCTTCACTCAGAAGAAAGCTAAAGAAACATATGCAACATTTATAAAATCTACATTGTCAATAGTATTAAAATGAACATGTTGAAATTATTGAATGTGACTATTGAAGCATTACTCAAATCAACTATCCTTGGACACAAACTAGCTGGTTTTAGTTATGTGGATGTCGGTAGGTATCTCTATTGCACTTGGTTCCGCTTGCATCTTCATAAACTTCTAAAAGTTAAGAGCATAATTACTTTTTAACCAATACAAAGTGAATCTTGAATGATTCTCCTTTATGTGGAGAATGCTAAGTGGGAAAATGAGAAAGAAACCAATAACTTTATAAACACAAGATGCATGAAAAATGAAACTAAAAACTGTGTAATTCTCAAAGAAACTTACTCCTGCACTTTACAAACTACATAGCAAACTAAAGATGTTTTATAGCTTATGAAGTGCCAATTCCAGTGAGAAAAAGAACATTGCCCATCAAAAGAAAAAG
This sequence comes from Bocquillonia castaneifolia, assembly GCA_948193215.1. Lineage (NCBI taxonomy): Eukaryota > Viridiplantae > Streptophyta > Magnoliopsida > Malpighiales > Euphorbiaceae > Bocquillonia > Bocquillonia castaneifolia. Next base: position 10,153 of record CANYLF010671791.1, read on the forward strand.
GCCGACCTAATTGAAATCATACAAATAGTACCTACCTTACGGGATCAAATGAGAACTCTGACAAATCAGTTCTGTATAACTGTTGATTCATCTCACTGTTAAGATTTAACCTTGTTCTATCTGAAATATCATTATGTGTATTTCTTTTCATTTCATCAGTTGGTTTCCGATGCCATTCACCACTATGAGGATTCAAAGGAGATTTGCCACTTTGAATCTGCATTGAGAGAAAGGGAAACAAGCATAATGATGAAGAACTATATAAAATGAGATGATGTTGCTAAGTTGATGCCATGTCAATGAAAGAGGTGAGATAGTAAAAAAGTAGATTACATGCCAATAGTACCGTGGATTGTTGAGGAACTTGATGCAGTAGGATGCCAGGGCCAGGCATATCTTTATCTCGAGATTCATTCACAGATTGAACAGCCACTTCTATCTCTCTGATTCTATCCTGTGAGAAATGCATGCATGCTACTATTTATATTATCCAAAACTAAATGTAAAAATTATATGTACAACATGACTAATAAAACAAGCTAAGCACCTTAAAATTACAATTCAAGGGATGATAGAAAGAAATTATAATGCAAAAGCAAAAGGTTCAGTCAATGCATGCCAAAACAATAGACAAGCGCTGGTTAATGCATGGAATGTGAAGGAAATGTAACGTGAAGAAAGTAACAAGATAATGGTTCATAAGATCATAAGTATATAAATAAATCTGAGAGTCTAATATGCAAACAAACATTTGAACACGTGGTGCAAAAGCATTTAAAACTTAAATCTCATGGAATGATGAGGTATCAAATTTATGTTGTTATATGGGGAAAAAAAAAGTAGATGTGAAACTATTTGAATCTTTAATCAATTGAAGGATCAAGACAGATTGATAGATTGAAGATGCTAATTATGATGACAAGATATAAACCAATGACAGTACAAGGAGGTTTGAAGGACTGTCCCTTTCTTTTATTAACAAATACTGACCCACATAAAGAGCGCTTCTATTCTTTCCAGGATGCACTATTCCAACTACCTTTGAACCAAGTTCGTGAAGTATTTCATTACTAAAGCCAGGTAAATTAAGCATGTGATGTATCTAATAGAATGATGGACGGATGTTCTTAATGAGACAGCGCAGCTAAATGGAAATAAACCTTATAGGAAATTGTTAGATCTAAATTGTCCATACAAACAAATGTGCTATTTAATAGACAAGTCAGATGTCTAATGTAAAGATACCATGGCCAATAATATAGAATAATGAGGACAGTAGCTATTATACATTGTTGCAAGCTTACATGTGAAGTTCTAATTTTCCACTGTAGTTGATCATATAGGTGCTGCAGAATATGAAGAAAATAAAAGTTAAGACAAATTGGGTAAAAGTCAAACTACTATTGATAGATAATAAGAACATACACTACATAAAAATAGTTCTTGTATGCCTGACAACCAAACAATGGATCAGTAAACATGAGGAAAATGAATATGTACTATTAAAAATGGTGAAGACATACAATTAAGGCTTCAATACTACCACATGGATTTATATAAAGCCTAATATACTGGTTTTACAAAGCTTTAACCAAGAAGTTCTACGCATTGAGACCATATATGTAGAAATGATATTTTGGCAACAAAACTATGGTCCCTCAGGAGACTCTTTGATTAGATATCAGTGAGGACTGAGGAGGTATTAGGTCTAAACCACTAGGTTGAGAATGGGCAATTTGTGGGATGGAGATAGCCAACCTCAATGAGGTCAGCCACACCAGGTTATTCTGCTACATATCCATTGCACATCAAAAATTAATATCATCCCAACCGCATAAAAGGGTACCATTTTATTACAGTTATTTAATGATATCTGATGAATGATTATGCATATAAGTGATGCACATTCTGGAAATTGAATGCGGGTGCAAGAGAAAAAAAGCAGAATAAAGATATAGCATAGCAATAGTTTTCTACACAGCATGAAATGGTTTTTCTTATGCCCAGGAAAAGATTCAGAAAAGAGGGAAAAGAAACAATGTGCCAAATATAACAATGGGCAAGCATAATACAGAACATAGAGTGAACCATTAATAAACCATGAACATGGAAGCCTCAAGTTCATATCTTGTACTCGTCAACTTGTCAAAGGCATACGATCATTGCAGTAAATAATTTATACCTTCACACTGTTTGATACAGTAGAAGCATTCATGGCATGGGGCCAAACTCCATACTCGGCCAGTAAACCAAGCATAGATGACATGAAAATAAATCTCTCATCATCTACAGCCTGAACAAGAAAAACACCAACCAAGGCATTGATAACAGGAACAAACTTATGAAAATAAATAGGGGTCATTACACATGTTATTATGCACATGAAATATTTCATCTCTAAACCGGGATTTAACTATTTCATTAACCATTAACATGGAACTTAGGGTATGCCCAACAATACTCTTTTTACCGCTCTCTAAAAATATTATAAATAATAGTACAATATTTGTCTTAGCATAATCTCTATGTTACTTCCTATTCAATTATTTATCTCGAAAAGCATAAACTCCTAAAAAGTTCAATAGTAACTCCATAAATTTAGGAATCAACATTCAATTCCTCAGTAAGATAGAGTGAACACAATTATCAAGACAGTATTTCAAATAAAACTATAATTTTAACTCATAAAATAGAGAGTGGCACTAGGAGGCTCTTGGACATGCCTTTTGCTTAAGGTCACAATCTCCAAAGATGTTGAGGACTCAACAGAGGTATTGTATACTCTTGTGAGGGAAAGGTTGCACATGGAGGCCAATTTTTCCAGTAGAATGGGGTATTTAGGGCTTCTCACATATTCGTAAATAAAGGTTAGAAAGCACCAATAAGGAAGAAACACTAGATTGTAACAGTGGCTTTATTCTTTTTTTCACATAGTAAAAACTAAAGCAAATGGCTCCACAGACATGGATGTGTTGCCAAACCAGGTAAAACATTGTCTTGCTTTGTCTTTGTGTATCTAGTATCTACATTGCTGTGCTATCCAATACCACTTTGACAACTATTTTTTCCTTTTGTTTTATGTGATTATAATTATAATAATCTCAGGTCTCCAGAGAAGAGCAAATACATAAAATTTATTGAACAGGAACAGAAAGGTTAAATTGCAGGTACATTATGTAGCATACCTTCAAATCGTTGGTCAATTTCAAATTATCTTCAAGATCGCCTTTTCTGTGAACTAACTCATTCATGGAAGATGTAAGAGCTTCATTTTTCTTCTCATCTATTGCCTATCATCAAAATAATGTCATCTCAGACAGTAAGGCAGAAAAAGGATAAATCCCGCTACTAATGTACAGAAAAAGATCGATGTAAAAGTCCAGAGACGGACAAACCATTCTCAAATCCGAAACCTTCCTTTCCAACATATATTTTTCATTCAGCAATTGCAGCTCCTGATTAAATACACACCCAATACAAATCCCAAACAAGTCAAAATCTAAACAGACACACTTGCCATACATCCATATATGAAACCTTGAGAAACATAGCATACCTTGACACAGGCAGACGCAATTTTTTGGCGAAGAGTCTGTATCTCTTCTTTTTGTGCTCTCACCCGCAAGGAAAGCTCCTACACACAAACTCAAACAAACACCACACAATATAACCAAACCACTAATCCTCACCATAACCATATCATCAAAAAATTTCAACACAGAAAGAAACTACTTACCATTGCCTCTCTGTCATCAGAATAATCGAAATTACCATCACCCTTTAACTTCATTTGTGACAGATGCTGTTCAATACCGTACCTACTAGAAAGAAGAGAACATAAAAATTACTCGGGTAAAGAAATGAACTGAATTCCATAAAATCTTGATGAAATCCATTAATACGTATATATAATATATACCTGTTTATAGAATCAGAAGTGAGTGGATGAACCCCTCCATTTTTAATGGGTTGCATAGATCTTTTAGCTGTTGAAGACATTATTATTGAATTCCTCTTTAAAACTCCCTCTGACTGCACTAATACT
>CANYLF010672040.1:0-11357 GCA_948193215.1 Bocquillonia castaneifolia
CCCCCCCCCCCCCCCCCCCCCCCCCCCCCCCCCCCCCCCCCCCCCCCCCCCCCCCCCCCCCCCCCCCCCGGTAGGTATGTATGTATGTGTTGCAACAATTAAAGATTTTTTTCAAGTTTAAATGTGGTTATATTATAGATATATACATACATACATACATATACATATAGATACATACATATACATACATACATACATACACACACATAGATGTATATGTATGTATCTGTATGTATGTATGTATGTATATGTATGTGTATGTATCTATATGTATGTATGTATGTATGTATGTATGTATGTATGTATGTATGTATGTGTATGTATGTACACACACACACACACACACACACACACACACACACATAGGTATACATATAGATATGTATGTATGTATCTATGTGTGTGTGTGTGTGTGTATATAGATATATATATGTATGTATGTATGTATGTATGTATGCATGTGTATGTAGGTGTATATACATATATATACACATACATACATATCTATATGTATACCTATATGTATGGTATACATATAGGTATACATACATATACACATAGGTATACATATGGATATGTATGTATGTATTTGTATGTATGTGTGTGTGTGTGTGTGTGTGTGTGTGTGTGTGTGTGTGTGTCTATATATATATATATATATATATATATATATATATATATATATAGGTTACATGATTTGTTTAAAAATTTATACAATCTCATGTGTTCTTGTGGTTGTACATATAAAAGTGCCTTATTGTATAAATTTTTACACAAATCATGTAACCTACATACCTACCTACATACATAGATACATACATACATACATGTATGTATGTATCTATCTATCTATCTGTATATGTATATGTATGTATATATATAAATATACGTATTTATATAAATACATATATATACGTATACATAGTTATAAATAATACATACGTATATGTATATAGATGTACACATATGTATATGTATGTGTGTGTGTGTGTGTGTATGTATGGATATATATACATACATACATACATACATACATACACACATACACACGTATATGTATATACATATACATGTATATGTATATACGTATGTGTATATATATATGTGTGTGTGTGTGTGTGTGTGTGTGGATGGGAGGTGTGTAAAGTCCAACCCCAAGCTGAATCAATATTTAGCAACCACGACACTGTCAACCATTTAAGGCGAGGGAACATGTTTAAAACAAAGCAAGGGAGTCGTCACCTAGCATGCGGGTTAGGACCTATTTTTCCATATTTATAAAGTTGAATTCCCATATGGACACTAAATATCATAACTTAGAGATTTGAGTTCGGCATAAGCATTCCATAAGTGTGGGCGTGTACGTTATCCTTTACACAACCATTAACTACCACTAACAAGTAACAACAATATATATGGAAAGAGGTAACATTACAAGCATGCCAGGAAAGCGATAAATACCTAAATAGGATGATATAAAGCAATTAAATATGATGAATCACATGCAATATATACATAAACCCCTAAGAATGGAGGTAAATGAGATTAGAGCATGCTACGTTGTTCTAATTAATTTCTAACCTATTTAATCGTACTAAATTGATTTTAATTATTAATTAGTCTAAAGCATGCAATTTTCTTGATTTTATCTACTAACTTACTGAATAATAGTTATTTATAATTGTTTTTAATTGTTTTCATACAAAACATGTATTTATTGGTGATTTGCTAAGTTGAAACTCTAAACATGCATCTAACAATCACAAATCAATTAAAAATGAGTTTAACAAGGCATTAGAATTGCAAACAGTGCTGTAGTGGGCCTAAATACATTCTAAAACCCATTGGAAATGATGGACCGGGCCTAAATCCATTGAAAATCACCCATTGAGCCTTCTGGACTGTTGGGAACCTCTAGACAGAGGTGTTGTGTGCCTCTTTAATGAGGTGTGTGTCACTCCCGGTCAGAAGAAACTCTCCGGAGGTTAATATTATTATTTAGGAATTTTAAGTTTGGTTTGGTGGAGATTTGGGAACGAAAAAAATTAGTGACGATGATTGATTTTTACTTTGTTTTTATTTGTGCTCATGGAGCTCTCTGTTTTTATTATTTTTTTGTCTGTAATCTATTCTTGCTTTTTTTTTTGTTCTGATTTGGTTCTTGTTGATTCATGCAAAGAATTTGGTGCTGTGCTACTATTTGGATGGGTTTCTATTAATTATTTATTTCTATTTTCATTGATTTTAAAATTCCCTCTTTATTAAGAGCTCTTACTGAGTTTTAGAGTCTCTAATTTCCCTTTTTATACTATATATTTATAAATGGTATTATTCTGGTTCTTGTCATAACCTAAAGGAACTATATTTTTCTGTTACTCTTAAATCTCTAAGTTAATTCTTTTTAAGGAATAAAATGAGAGTTTTTACTTGTTTTTTTTTTTTTTTGAAATCTCTCTGTTATTAATTTTCAGATTTAAGATGATTTATTAAAGGAAAATTTTTGTAGAATGACTTGATTGATTGATGATGCTAAATGTGATTATAAACTTATTGAGACTCAGTTTTCACACACAAAAGCACAGATTAATGTATATGTAGACAGTAGTAAAATGAAAGGTGAAGAGGGAAAACCACTTACCTATCTGCTGACTTTTGGTCTGCTGGCTAAAATTACTGCTAGATTTCTTGTGAAAGAAAATTAAAATTTTCTGCCTTTGTTTGCACTTTGCTATAGCTGCTGCTATGTTGTTTCTTTGATGATTCAATTGCTACGGTGCAACTGAATCTCCATCCCTTTTGTTGTTGGATGTTTTAATGATTTTTTTCTAAAAACATCAAACTTTACTGCTGTTATTTTGGCTTATGTTTTGAGGCTACTTTGATGGTTAATTTGCTTGTTTTTTAATGTTATTTAAACTGACGTTTTGCTTGGTTTAATGACTCAACTCTTACTTGTTGGAACTTTTTCTCTAATGGCATTTTTCTCTTGCTCTCATGGTTTTTACTATAGCAACCTCTCCTCTCTTTTTTTAAGTGCTCTCACTAATGCCTTTCTAATGCTCTCCACTCTGTTTTTTAACTAGAGGCTCTTCTAATTTTCCCCCAATTGCTTTCGCATTTACTTGTATATATAGTAAATTTTGTGAGACTTAACTCACCTGCTTCATGTCGTTTTTTGTTGATTGATATGCTTTGATTGAAATCCCTTCACCAGATCTGCTCTTTGATGGATTTCATTTGTGATTTGTTGATTTTCAACTTGCTTTTTTGCCATACCTTGCCGATTTCCACGCGTTGCACAATCTGACTTTGGTGGAGAAGAAAATTGGGCCTATTTGGTTGCGGGAATTTTTTTTTGGGCCTGGACTTGGACTGGTTTTGCAATCTGTTAGATTTATTCTATAATTTGTTGGGCTTATGCTGTAATTTGTTGGTTGCTTTTGTAGTTTTTGGGCTGTCTGTAAATTTTGGGCTGTGATGGAATTCCGGAGCCCAATTATGTTTTTTTATGTTGTATTAAATTTTAATTGTAACAAAAAAATGTACTGTTACAATTTATTAATAAAATACTATTATTTATTATTATGCTTCTATTTATTATTTAATGTCCATTATTTACTTTTAATGAAAATTCACTTATTAATAATGATAAGTAAAAGAAAAAAAATAAAAAAATAAGATAAAACAAATTTTTATCCAAGTAAAATAGGATTTAATATAATTAGGCTTCAAAAAACACTCTTTTAAGTCACAATTGCAAAGACAATGAAAATTTGGAAAATTAGCATTTAAATCCAACATCCCATTTCTAAATTTAACACCACATTTAAAAAAAAATATTTTCTATTTATGAAAAATTAACCACCCAATAAAAATCAAAAAGAAAATGAGTATATTACCCAATATTAAAGCAACGTATTCATTACATATGTATATAGACACATATTTTGTTTAATATTTTTATCACATTTTTTTAAGACAAAGGATATTGTATTTTAATTTTAATTTTCCAAAATGAAAACAGAAGTATTTTTGGGAATACTTTTAATTTCCAAATTCTATCATTTACTTGAACAAAATAATTAAATCAATAAAAAGGGAAAATTATTATTTATTATTATTACATATTAAAAAATATTTTAATTAATAATATGTATAGTTAATTAATGAAATGAATCCGGACAAATTTGGTATCTAAAATGTACGCCTCTAAGAAGCCTCCTGCACCTATTTTGGCAGGCGCACTCCTCATCAGAATTCCAGAATCCGATGAACAATCGCCCAGATCCAATTCAACCTACAAAACTTGATTCAAAACAACCCAAAATGTAACAATAATTAACACAAAATCATGGCATAAATAGAAAGGAAATCAATTAGGATATGAAAATAAGATTCAAGAACATGAAGAACGTGGAGAATGCAATAAGTGAGTTTGATTGATTTAATCAATTCTAGAGATTAATCATTAATTCCAGCCATCAATAATAATTCATAAACTCCACAAAACATAAAAAAACAAAGAATTAAACAAGTTAGAATCCAAATCAAAAGAAATAAAATAAAATAATAAAAATAGTAAAAAATAAGAAAATATAAAAAAGGAAAGAAAACAGCTTATGATTCGATGTATGCATGGATTTTGGGTGCTTATCCCATCAGATGAGGGGTTTAAAATCATTGTTTCGCTGTTGGAATGTCTTAGAACTTCGCTGAAATAAAAATCAGAAAAACTAGAAAAACCGAGTTTGATCCTTGAAAACCTTAAGAATTGAGTTTTCTTGCATCCTCGGGGAGTCGATACTCTAGAACTTTTAGAGCATAGCTAGAGACTACTCTGAACTGTTTGAGTTCGGTATCTGTCAATACAGATCATTTTTCGAGTACTTAGTGTGTGTTGAATGTGTTAGTAGCAGGCCCTATTTATAGTGTTGGCTAGGATTTGATTTGCAAATAATTAAAAATGATGATTTGATTTTGGAGAATTCCTTTCCATAATCAAACAAATAAGATTTGAATTACCAAATTTGCAAAATCAATTAAGAAACTTTCCAAAAACTCAAAAAAAATCATATCAAATCTTCAATTAAAGTTGATTTTATAGAAGGTAAAATATATTGGTAATTGGTTTGCGTCGTTAACAAGTCAAACCCTTTGGGTTTGGGTTTCAAAAAATCAAATTTGAGCTTATTTCGAGCCCTAGTTCATTGATTGGGCCTGTGTTCTTCATTTCTGGTAGTGTTATGTGATTCAATTCATTAAATTATTGAGTCCATCCTTATGCTATATTAATTAGTGGAGATTTAACTGTGTTTATTTTTGTTTTTGTTTAGATAAATATTCATAAAAAGAAAAAAAAGTGGAAAATGTGTTAGAAAAAAAATTATATTTAATGTCTTTAAAGTTGTTTTTGTTTACTCTTGATAGATTGTGGTGATGCTTGTAGTTTACTTGAGGACAATCAAATATAAAGTGTAGAGGAATTTGATGTGGGTGTAATTTATATATTTTTTATAATCAAAATTCCTCACATTTAATTGTTAGCAAAAGGGCCAAATAAGGCCTAAGCTTTAAGCCTAAGATTTTTAAAGTTCCTTAACTTTGACTTAGTTTAACCAGATCCCTAAAGTAAAAAAAAATTAGTAAAATTAATCCCTTAATCCTAATATTGTCCTAATTCTCTTAGTTTATATGTCCCCAATTGTACATAAATTAAATTGAAACCTTAATTTTATAAATATTTTTTTTCTTTCTCTTATCTCTCTCTTTATCCTTGATAAATTAAAGTAAAACTCTGATTTTCAATTGAAATAAAAAAAAATTAAAGAATTAAATCGAAACAATTAATCATTTGTCTTTAACTTATCATCTTCATCTTCACCACTCAAGAAATACCGCCACCGCCACCAACAGTTCCATCATTGCCACTACCAACACTAGCACCACAGTCCCCAACTCTAGGAAATGGCCAAACCCCTCTTACAAGATCAAAGCCCATATCTTCAAAAACCACTACCAAGACCTAAATCAAACCCTTCAAAAGCCAAAAAGCCAGGACCTTGAGTATTCAACAGAGAAGTAAAACTACAACAAACAGTAGAATTAGCAGGTGTGCTACTTCCATTACTCCCCTTTCCATTCCACCAGTGATACCACAGTCAAACTGTCCTTGATTAGTCATTAGAGGCACAAGTACAGGGGTGGCAGGCAATGGAAGATTATGATCAGCAATGGTGAGTGCCACCACTGACAGGAATGTCACGAAGAGGGCCATCGTGAGTCCAGTAATGACTATAAGAGTTGTAAAAATGGCAACATCATCCATTCAGCAAATCATCACAAACTATTCAAAAAGAAAAGCAAACACCAAAACCAATAAAAGATGTTCACTAAGTAATTTCATCGAGCATTATACGGACATAAATAGAGGCAACATACATATAATTAAAAAAAAAATAAAATCCATTACAAAAATCAGGCGAATAAGGCTTTGATTGTCAATTGATGCATTAGTAATGAAAAAGGAAACCGATGGAAGAAGCAGTAACACATCACCACCGGAATCATAAGTCTCTGATAAATAAGAGAAGTAAAAGGCGTTAATCAAATAAATAAGAAAATAATGACCCTTAAGAATATCCAAATCATAATTTGTCAAAACCATATCTATGTACTTGAAAACAACCTCTTTCATCGATGATTCCTAAATGGATATAATTGTCTGGTTTGCAGTTAACGGCTTGTAGGTTGTTTCTTTGTTTAAAAGAGAGGAAAAAATAGATGTTTATTGTGGACAGAGATTTCTCAGTAGTCCAAGTATGACTAGCGATTGCTGCACTGCGCGTTTAGCGAAAAAAGCTAATGTGGGAGTAACCATGCGAATTGGAATCAGAAATGTCTTATTGGTGTCCGTCTTGATTCCCATAAGAATGCAAAAGGCGCCTTGACCTTAGAAAATTTTGGAATCAGACTTATGCATTATTAGGGTATGATTCTTATAAGCCATTCATTGGATTATATCTACCTTCATTTCCACTAACAATAAAAGTATATAACAAACAATTGATATCTTACATTTTACAATATATAGCATTCAATAAGCGAGTTTTCATACAATCAAGGGTTCATTTTACATTACCAAATTTTCATTATAGTCAATTTACATGCAAAAATTATAGCAAGTAACCAATACATCAACACAATCTAGGTTCCTACCATTTTAACCTAAAAAGATTACCAAATAAGCATTATAAGGTCAATTTCATACATTTTTATCATTCTAAACATTACTAAAGAGGGTTAGAAGTTTACCTTGTCACTTATTTCCATGTGAATACATAATACAAGCAAGAAAATTCACTAATGGCAGTCTTTATTGGGCCAACGCCACTCCAAGGGAAAAAACAGGCACCAACGCCACTAGGGGGAGTGGCGTTTGGGCCCAACACCACTATAGGAGTGGCGTTGGGGCCAAACATCACTCTGTGAAGTGGTGTTTTTAGAGTAAAAGTGCAAAAATATGCAAAAAAATGTGATGGAAATGCAAATTTTGGGTTTACCATGCCCAGAAATCAACAGAAAAATGACAAAAACAAAGATTTATGATGCAAACATCCAAAAAAGTAATCTAAAATGGAAAAACAAAACCTAAAACTAAATGCAAACAAATTACAGTGACATTCAAAATACACAGGAATGAACAATAACATATGTGCTTTATACAAAACTCATTTTAATGCATAGAAAGTTGTAAAACATGAAAAGGAACTCATTTTAGCAACATTCAATTGACATAATCAAGTTTTAAAACATCAATTATGTAGAAGATTTGATAAAATATGATTTCATGGCAGAAATGTATAGAAGCTTTTCAATTAAAATAATTAAGATGCAAATATGATGTTTGATGATTAGAACATTGATTAAGGGAATAGAAAACTTACTTGTAATGCTTAGGAAGAGCTTGAGGTCCCTTGGAGGCTTTGAGGGTCGATTACAGAGCTTTCTTGTTTTGTTTCACGTACTGTTGCTCTTTTTGCAACGTTTTTGTGTTCTTGAAATTAAAAACCAACGAGTTCTTAGAATACTCAAGAAGTGTTTAGAGAATGTTTTTGTGAGAGTGTATTTCAACAGGGCTTCAGTATACGTAAGATCTGCCCTCCTCCCCACCCCCCCACCCTTTCAATGAGTTTTGAGTGTGCCTTTTATAGGCAGTGGCTCTATGTAGATAGCTTGATTATGGTCTCATCCCCAATCTGATGGTTAACCGTAATAGTGATGATTAAATTGTATCTGGTCTGTATTTTAAACCTTAGGGGAGTCAAAAAAAATTAAAATTTGAATTGTGCTAATAGTTGAAGCACGTAAGATATTTGAAAATAAGGATGAAGATAGTGATCTTTGAAATTGAATTTTGAAAGAGATTTAGATGGATTAAAACATGTTTAAATGGAATTAAACTCAATCCAATCACTCCTGAAGTTTGAATTTGAATATGCGGATGAAACTAGTTGAAAGCACGTCAAAATTTGAATATTTACAACATTTTTGTGGTAGTGGCATTCTGGGTCCAACGCTACTACAAATAGTGGCGTTCGAGGCCCAACGCCACTACATAGGGTCACAGTGGTGCTGGTCCATTTTGAGGCCCTAAACGTTTGAATTTGAAAAAGCCTATTAAAGATAAAAAATCTACAGAATGGCCCAATCTACCGTCGTAAAAAGTTTCAGGTAATTTTGATGCTTGTATAAAAAGTTATGATAAAAACCGTCTGAAAAATGCACGATTTAATGTCAAAACAGCTAGCTTGGCTGAAAACATGCTTTTCAAGTTCAAAAATAATTTTGAAAACATTAATGTGATTAAAAAAGAGCTATTATCACTCGATTCATGCCTTTTGAGCATGAGTAATCTTCATTGGGACCTCCAAGCCGCTTCCTCATATCTGCATCCAAAAATTAGGTGTTGACAGTTTGCCCCCCACTTTATCAAAGCTTGTACTATTATCCAATAATATGAAAAATGATGACAAAGCTCAAAACACATAATTTTTGAAAAAAGAAAATGCGCATCTCGGTATCAGAGTATGGAGTTTTACCTTTGACCTCGGTTGTCTAAGTTCAACTCCATAGGGATCTTGTATGTGCTGGATTCCACTGGGGATTAGTGCATACATTGATGTCTATTGCACTGGGAATTTTGGGTTTCTTCAAGGAATGTTAACTGTAATTTCTCTAAAATTTGCCCCCGATTGGACTTGAATTCATGGCTCTAGTGAAGTATTTGATCTCTGCTAGATTGGTATCTTAGAGCAATGATCTTCGTGAGACGCTACCCTTGCAAGATGCTGCTTTTGTGACACTTGTATCTTTATGAGATGATGATCTTTTGCGAGATGCTACTTTTGCGAGACTGGCATCTTTGTTAGATGATGCTTTTTGAGATTTGTACCTTTGTAAGATAATAATCTTTGCGAGATGCTGTGTAATACCCAATACTTTTCAGATTTTTAATTAATTTATTTTGTTGGAATTTCAAATTTATATATATAGAATTTAGATTTTCTTATTAATAAAATTTTCTTTCATATTATAAATATCCTATTTATTAAACGATATGAGTCTCATAGTGATTTCATGTACTAGTTTTAACTTAAACTAAAATAATATGTTATATACTCTTTATATACAAATTCTCTTTAAAGTATTATTTGGGGATTAGAAGTTTAATTCTATAAATTCACAGTATATTTAATAATTTTCAAGATTTCACTTATTTATTGTAGTACCCGTAAATTTTCAATTTTTATAATTTTCTAATTCGGGAATTTATTTTACGGATTTATTAAGCTTTTATTATCAAAATTTAAAAATAATAGTAAACGATGTCCGTTTAAGTTATAATTTTGCACGGATGACCTATATATATTCCCGGGCCTGTGGTTAAAATTTAGTGAAAACCTGAGTTAAGGAAATATGTTAATTGACAAAAAGGACCTTATTGAAAAGCCAAAACTTTGGGTTATATGGGGCAATCTGGCAGATGGGCTTAATTACAACAGAAAACTTGAAAACCAAATAGCAGCTACAGTGCAAATTTCTGTGAAAAAATCATGCTGTATATCCTTTATCTTCCACGACGTCGTTCACCATCTACCGGCCATCTCCATCGCCGTTCTTGGTACCAAATTAAAGAGCTCAACAAGCTCTATCAGTTCATACCAAAAAGAGATCGGATCATTGCTGAAATTGACGGAATCAAAGCTCGAAAGTTCGTGACTTTTCGGCCTCCGTGGTTAGCCGTGCTCCGGCCAATTTCAGCTCTCGAAATTGTCACAGGTGAATTCACAGCACCTTAAAACCCCTGGGATTGTAGAAGCGTGACCTTGAATCGTGGTGTTGGCCGTTGAACGAGCTTGGCAGGCATTTTGGCTCCGACGGCCTTCTCCAACAGATCCGGTGAGATCTAGGTCTTCAGGCGGCACGTGGTAAGCTTTGATGAACTCCTGAAAAGTGTGCGCTTGTGTCTGGGTGGCAGGAGTGGCCAAACGGCTACCTCAGGCAATGGCGCGTGAGGCTCACGCGCCGCTGTCTGCGGTGGCTGTGGGGCCCGGTCCGGCGAGCCTCAGTCATATTTTTATAAAACCCAGAAAAAATATTCCGTGTATTTTCCATAACTGTGAGTCGGTCAGATTCTTCACGGTTTCTGAATTAAAAATCCCAAAAGTTTTATGATGGTCTAGGTAATTTCTAGATTTACGCGTCGCGCATCTAATTGGACTGTTTGGATGATTGATATGTTGTAAACACATTATATATATATTAATTAAGTGGAATTAAGGTTAAACTGGGTTTATTTAATTAATGGACTAAATCGGACTCTAGGACTGTTAGACCGTTAAATGGGAAATTGATTATCAAACTGTGTTGGATTGTTTGGGACATTAAATAAGTATACTTAATAGATAAAAAATGGTGCGATAAATTGAATAATGTAAAATATGGATGATAATGGTTTTGTTGCTGTGTTGGGATGTGTTTGGTAAGTCCGGGTAATCGGTAGACCCGGCAATTGGTTGGTGATTATAGAAGTTTAATTGCAGGTGGGCTCCACTTCAGTGGAGAGATGTCCAATTTACAGGGGAGGTTCTGCTGAATTTTTGATAGAAATTTCTCGTAAAACGTGACATCAAGTTAAAATTTTAAAATGATACGATGTGAGATATCCTTAAGTAATAGGAATGATTATTAATTACTTATATTGGAATGATAGCATGTATTATTTGTTTTGTTGTTTAATCTGAATAATAATAATTATCACAATTGCTTGGTATAATTAAATTATTTATATATATATA
>CANYLF010672871.1:0-23872 GCA_948193215.1 Bocquillonia castaneifolia
TATGTTTTATTTTAACTCATATGTTCATCATCCTTGAGCATGCAGCACACTGTTTATCTTGTCCAAATATTTAAAAAAGCTCATCAACTCAACTAAACCCTACTGAAATTTGGTTGGAATCATCTAACCTTGGTTTTACTAAGATTTCATGCTGTATTTGTGGACATGTATAATGCTGATGAATACTTTGCGACTTTCCGAGCAGTGTTCTAATCTCAAGAACATAAATTAGTTATTTGTCAAATTAATGCTAGATCAGTAGAAAATCAAAGGCAGGAATTCTAATGAGATGCCAGATATTACATTAGAAACATTTAAATTTTGGTTCTCAAAATGTTGGTGTAGCTTCACGAGGGTGTAAAGAAGTCAGGTATTATGGGCTTTTGTGATCCTTGCCCTGGAGTACCTAAGCAGTTATACGTGGAGTACACTTGTGGTGGCCAAATATTCGAGGTATTGAAACTTTCTTCTTCTTTTATTTTGGGTTATTGGGTACTAGATGCTCTCATTCTTATTTTTTTGGGTTATAATGGCGTAGTTTCGCTAATTTGTAACAAGTGACAGTTGATGATTACGCAGAGTTGTCAATACCCCAAGAAGCACACAGAACCTGATTCTATTTTTCACTAGCCACTGCTTTAATGTACACTGGTTCTCTTGTAATTTTGTTTAGGCAAATTTCTGCATAGATGACTACCCTTTTTTCATCATTCTTCGTTATACGATATTGTTTTGCATGTCTATCAAGGGCATCAATGTTTCATTATATTTCTTATCATGCAGCATTTTCTAATAAAATTTGTTTACTTTCAATTATATATATTTCTATTTTAAAGTTATCTCAGCAACTTAAAGAGTGTTTTCTTTCTCACCTTCCCACCCCTTTCAACTCTTCTTCGCGGTGGTAAAAAGTTTGGCAATCGCTACAGCCTCCAGTAGGCTCAACGATTTTATGGCTATTTTCTGTCTTGTTTTAATTGGAAATTCCTCTTGATATGAATCACTTTCTTTCTCCCCAGAGATAACATGAAAATGAGTTCCGGCACACTGAACGCGAGACTAATTTCTATGAATCTGGAACATTTTTTTAACGAGAGCTAAATATGATTTTAGCATGACGAATAATTTCAGGAATTCTTCAATTTCTATTTCTTTATTCAAACCCACTTAATCAGCTCTTTTAACTCCTCACATTTACAATTGCCAGTGGTCATATACATGTCAAGGAAGAGGGAGCAAAACTATAGCACTTGATAACAAAGAAAGCCAAAACATTCCTTTAAAACCGAGGAGTCTCAACATTGATCACCAGATAGTACGCATTACATGTATTTTTGAAGAAACAATGTTTACACCAATGTGTGGTTAATTGTAAGTTCCCCAATTGAGGGATCAAAAAATGTTTCTATTTCTATGGAACAACAGTAACCTCCCGTGGATCCCTGTACTGCAACTTGTATTGGCAATGCCAGAAGCTTCACTCCTTGCTTCCAGTACCTCTGATCTGAAGATACAACATGACACAGAAAAAAAAGAGGGCAAAGCTATCATATTGTATCCCATGAATAGTAAATTTCGTTTCAATTCTTCAGAAAAGGTTGCACTGTCCAAAATCCAAATGTATTCGGACTGCATACCACAGTTGTAGAAAACAAAGGTATGGAAACGAGGTAAAGCAGCACAATGCATATGCTAAAGCTTCAAGTGAATTGACTGATTACTGAAAAGAAAAGGGAAAAAAGGGAGCTTACCTGGTCCAGTAGATAAGACGACAGGATTTTTTGCATCCATCACCCAGTCAATCCATAGTGCGAATCCATGGCATGTCCCAGGTTCAGTAAATTCAACCTGCAAGAGAACTCCTTTTAAGAGTAAATACTAAATAAAGAAATTATGCTAACAACAAGGTTAACCAAAGGCATCCCCTGCTTTGATTATTAAGTTTAAAAATCTATCATGAGATCACATCAGCAGAAGGTAAAAATTTAATACCTGAACCTTTCCATAGCATGGACTTATTAGTTTTGAAAAATCAAGCTCCATGATTGTGAATCTTTCACTGAGTTCCTAACCATCCAATACGTTTGCATCAGCAGCATAAATATGCACCACCTTAAATGCCATCTCTTAATAGAAAATGAATGTAAAAAAATTCAGTTACTTTAGTATCTCCACTTTGCCAGAGAAAAACGGGCAGAATTGGACCCTCATGTGGTGGAGGCAATTCACCACATGCCCCTAAGGTGGTATTTACCACTGAATGATCAAAGCCTTCAATCTTACTTAAGGAGTGACGACTATTCCATAGATCCTGCAAGGGTTCCAAAATCAATTTTCTTATTAATCAAAGCCAAAGGTACAGTACAACTACAAGTTAAGAAAAGAATGTGCTGTTTTTCCTTACTGGTAGAGACACAACACAAGCCCTCAATCTTGCTTTACAAGGCATTACTACAACCTCATCGGAAAGGATGGAGTCCAGCATAGTCCGTATCTTCCTAAAAGCCAATCCATGATCATGGAAAAAATTATAACTTGTCATGGCTGAAGGAACCATACTTATCAATAGAACAACAATTTTTTAGTATATCCGTGAGTGATGAAATAATGCATATTAGTGCATACCAAAATCGCAGGTTTTGCCATGGAAGTGTTCCATCATTTCCATAATAGTATGGCTCTCCGATCAATAAATCAATCTGCAAGCACAATTCCCAAAATCAAACTGTCAAATGCTGATAAGTAATATACTTTAGCAGAAAGCAGGCATGAGTTCACTTGTCATATTTGCTTTTTGAGAAAGGAGGAGCACTACCTGATTTCAAGGCTTGCTTGAGAACAAATTTTGTTCATGACTTTGGACAAATTAGAGAGAAACATGGTAGAATCATAAGAAAACTTTTCCTATATAGAACATGAATAATCGATTACTTACTTTCTAAAGCGTGCTATTCCAGTTTGAAACCTGACTTACCTTCTTCTGATTAGTATCTTCCAGAGTCAAATATTTCTTCTTTAGAAAAACAGATATGCGATCTGTATTGACATCATTTGCATAAGCAACCGTTTGCAGATATTGGGCACCCCTATCCTGCAGCCCAGGAAACAATGATATAACATCTGCTGTTTTTGAAACATGTGCAGCAGCTACTGTTAAAAAAAGACTATCATCTGCAACAACACATAGTGGTTGAACTTTTTCCTGCAACTGCAAAACACAAAATCATGATAAAAAATAACGACATAGAAACTAAATCCAAGGAGAGTGAGAAAGATAGAGATCTTACAGCGCTTTTTAGTGATGTTAACATGCATGACCTCCATTCATTGTGTCCATAAATGGCAATCCTTTCAGGTGGTAATATAAGATGAAAATCCCCAACAGTAAAGTTATGCTGCTTCCTTTCAGTATCTTGGTTTGCAAGATCATAGAAGATGTTAGTATCAGTATGAATAGCCTGCAAAAGAAGCTGTTCACCCTTGTCTACAGGTGTGCCTTTCCCTGGAAGGAACCAAATGCACTGTTTCCAATGGTCACACCAATTAGAAGTACCTAGTTAAACATAATCACATCATTAGTTGCACATGAATGATCAAGGAATTCAGAAAGAAAAAGTTGCATAGAAACTGAAACGGAAAACGTGACATGACACAATATGATACGGGGACACGAAAAGTTTAGAAAACATTTATTTTTTTTACAAATATTAACTTCATTTTATATTTCTTTTAAATATGATTTTACTTTTGATAAATCAAATTTGGACTTATTTTTTCTTTGAATCTTGTTTTTCAAATGAGGCATATCTAGTAATTTCAAATTAAAATCTAGAGAAAGAATTTATCTAAATTCATTTTAAGGTTTTTGTGCAACCTAGGAAAGAAAAACAAAATTCATTTTCTTTACTTCAATTTACACCAATTCTACCTAAATTTTCTTGTTGATGTATATTTGTGACACTTATACATATGTACTTGAAATTGACAGAAATGCACTACACCTTATACATTCAATTTTTGAGTGAAGCAGTACAATTATGTAATTATTTTCATCATGTATTAACTCCTAACAAGGTTAGTTTTCATCATGCCTTAACTCCTAACAAGATTAGTTGTTTGGAAACTCAACAACAAAGAACATCTACCCTATTTATTGAATTTTAAAACTATTGAGCATTGAAGGCCCTTTTGATATCAACATCAAAAAACAGCGCCACAAAATCACTAATCGCAAGAGTCAAAAACTGCTTACCAACGGCAAATGTGGGTATCAACTATTATGAAAAGGGCATGACATTAAAACATAAAGAAAATTAAATGAGACATAATGAAACATATTACTCACTTATGTTAGTTGACGAATGTATCCATTTAGGAGCAGTGGAATAGAAAATTGTCCCTTCACGATCAAGCTGAAGCACCCACCTGCAAAACACACAAGCAAAACAAAACTTTTTATCTCTCTATCACTAGAAAGGAAAAATATCAAATGAATGGTTAAACATATGTTACCATGACATTACAGCATGAACCCTGCCATCATCGGTGGTCTTGATGAGCACGTCAGTTTCTCCATGACTGTCTGGTCGTTTCCAGAAATCAAATTCAAAAATTTTGAAAGGATCTGACAGCTGGATGAATCCTAAACTGAGTGGAAACGAAATAATTTAAAAGTATTCTTATAGTACAGTGATTATTATAATTACCAGTTTTATTTCTCCTGAGATTGCATCACAATGCATAGGATGTTGTTGCGATTTGACACGCAAAATAGTATCCAATCCCGTTGGAACAAGATGAACGCCGTCGGCCGCTTTTACCTCATTATTATACAAATCATGCATCTTCCACAAAAATGTACTTTCAACCAGCTAAAGGAAAGTAGAATAATTGGAAAATAAAAACAGGACAAGCTTTTCAATGACTAAAATAAGCTAAGCAAACAAAAAGTTACTACAATTAACAGAAAACATTAATGCACCTGGCCATAAGTTGTTGCACGATAAGGGACAGTGGACGGATTTTCAACAAGTAGCATTTCATGCGCATGTTGAAGAGATGGTATTAACCCTTCACCTAAAAACTCCGAGTCCAAAATCTCGCAAACCTATAAAGTAAAAGAACATTACTTTATTTCAGCAGCTATTAACAATCCAATGAAAATTCACGTATGGACAATGATCCAAGGCACATATTTATAGGTCTTGAAAGTGTCTTATGGTTTAGTAGATTATGGCCCACCTAAGAAAATTCCACAATTCAATACTCTTGAAAGGCATTACATTTTTAACAAATAGACTTGTATTAGGAAAAATCTAGCCCAGACCAAGTCTAATGACTGCGTAGTGAGTTCCACATGTCAGTCTCAAGTCACATGGTGTATAATATTACATAATTTTGCTAAATGCAACTCCAATAACATACTCCCTCCGGCTTCAGTTATTGATTTAGAGTTTCTCATTTGTTCTAATTTTATCATTCATTCATTTTATATATAGCGTTTAATAAACATTTCAAAAAAAAACTCATCCTGCATTTTCAGATTTGCATGTTTGAGGAGTATTACTATTAAGCAACAAAACAACTACTCACTAAAATGTCTGCACGTGAAGGAATATCCAGAGCGACTTTCAGTTCATCAGAACGCTTATTAATAATGTTAATAAACTTCCCCATGCCATTCACATGAACCACTTTTCGCATCAGTTTCACCATTGGAAGGTACGATTCACACGCCGTTACTCTTCCCCTTAATTCAGCACCCGCCGTTGCAACTGCTGCCTCACTGCCACACATTGCGCGTGCTGACATCATCGACAGTAATCCGGTTCCGGCACTGTAATTATACCTCAGTTAAATTAAATTTATAAACAGTAAAAGTAAATGATTACTTACTTACTGGTACTAAAAATGTACTCTGTATATTAATTATATACCCGATGTCTAACACGTGGCACGGTTTGGTTATCGTTTTGTCGATGGCCTGACTGAATGCTTTGTTCCGTGCAGAGTCATTAAGCATGTCTAAATACGACGTCGTAGCTAATAGATTTTTATTGTTTGAGTTTCCAAATGTTTCTTCTTCGTTATCTTTGATGACGATCCATTCTGTGTTACCGGTGAGCGGGTCGACTTTGAGTTGGAATATTTGCTGAGTTGACTCGGAGCTCATGGTTCGGGTTAATGTGGAGTTAAAGATGGATGCCGAGTGTGTGAGAGCGAACAGAGCCGAAGAAGAGCGAGAGGGTTTTGTTAGGGTTTTGGAGACAAGAAAAATCATGGAAGTGTGAAAATGGCGAGCGAATAATATTTCACTGTCGTTTCGTGAAGTAATTGAAAAGTTTAGCTGTCGTTTGTTTAAACGAAGCTTTTCCAGAAATTTGGGGAATGGCCCCAAATTCCTTTATAAGTCCTCATATTTATCGTAAAACATTAGTTAGGTCCCTTGTATATTTCTTTTCTTAAAATATCTTCCAAAACTATAAATCAAAATTCAAGTGTTGGAGAAATTAGGGCAAATGGCGGGAGCAACAACCGTATCATCACCGTGTATATTTTGTCAGATAGCTCAAAATAATTCCCCCACCACTCACCTCCTTCACTCTGTCCGTTTCATCTCTCTCACACCACACTTTTATCAATAACAATTTCTTATATATATATATATATATATATATATATATTGGTTTCGCTTTTTCTCTAAATCCAATAAATTCAATCATTTCCAACACAACCAGGCAGCTACATGCTCCTCCTCTAATCGACTTCTTCTTGTTTTTAATTCTTCAGGACGACAAGGTCGTTGCATTTCAAGATATCAAGCCTGCTGCTTTCAGGTTTAAATTACTACCAATACGACGGCGTTTTGTTTTTTCTACTATGACTTTGAATTGGTGAATGGAATGATTAGTTACTGTGGTGTCCTGTTTGGCAGGCACTACTTGGTGATACCTGTCAACCACATTCCTACTGTGAAAGACCTCAGGAGTACTGAAGAACACTACGCTTTGGGTAAACAATATGTTTATTTATTTATTTATTTATTTATTTTCATGATTTCATATTTTTCTTATGTCTTGTGTTTTTATGATCCAGTAAGGCATATGCTAAGCTTGGGACAAACACTCTTACAACGTGATGCTCCTCAATCCACTCATTACAGGTTATGTATATTGATTCATTCTTGTTTTGCAATGATCGATGATATTATTACATTAGCAATTTATTTTACATCACCTGCTCTATTGGGTTTTAATTCAAATTGAGGTTATGCCTATCGATGATATTATTACATTAGCAATTTATTTTACATCGCCTGCTCTATTGAGTTTTAATTCAAATTGACGTTATGCCTAAGGGATTATTAAAAGATGAAGTAGAAGAATTTGCATCTTATCTTCTTGATGTGGATCCTATTTATATATTTGTTTTATGCTATGGTTCTCAAATGGTTTTAGGATCGTATGTTGGAACTCTTTTAAAAAATCATGTGGTTGGTCTGGGATTTGCAAATTGTTGTTCACTTCTTGGTGCTTATTTCTCATGCTGCTGATTCTTGAATGTCTTTTCAACTTAACGCCACCAACTCTCCTCTCTATCCCTGCTTTCACGCTATCAAAGAACAGGATAGAAAATGTTCATAAGGAAATGGAATCAATGACAACGAGGTCCTTTGTTGATTTCAAATCAATTATGAATACTTTGACTGCTGAATTTTGTAAAACTGCATCCAGTCATCAATGTATCAAGCTCACGGTTTATTCAATTTTGGAAAGCTTCTGTTTTATTGTCCAATTCTATGTATATATGTGATTTTAAGAACATACATGAAATTTATTAGTTTTGAGTTGGGGGTGATAAAGAGCAGAGTGAAGTGAGATCACAAATAATATGCAGCATATTCACAGATAAATAGGCTAGTTATATTCTAAGATGCAGAATTTTGAACTGTTTCCTCAGTACTCGTTTATGCAAATTTGATTTTAAGAGCAAGTTTAACTGGGAATTCATCTCTTGTGTGTTTAACAGATTTGGCTTCCATCAGCCTCCTTTAAACAGTGTTAACCATCTACACCTTCATTGCTTGGCATTACCCTTTACACCCAGGTAAGTTGTCTGATCATTGGCAAGTTCCATGCACTTGGATAATTCTTTTATGCATTAACATGCTCCTTAAAATTGAATGGATTATAATTCATAAAGAGTTTCAACAGATGGAAACGTGTAAAATACATGTCTTTAGGGCCAATTGGATTAATTGAAGCCGAAAGGTTGCTGGAGAAGATAAAACCTACGTAACCAGCTACTGCTTAGGTGTGATTGTGTCCTATTTATTTTATCTTGTTTATTTTTATGTAATTGATATTCTTTTTATGCTATTGATTGTTGTCATTGCAAAGTTTAACATCTTCACTTTCTCAAATAATATATTTACACATTTTTTAAGCAAGCACATGTTTATCTAATTCCCTGTCCTCTTCCTCTTTCAAGAAAATGATGTTCTCTACGTATGTAAATGACATATGCAGGGGGTGTTTACCAAGTCTGATATGATAATTCCATAGGTTACTCTCTTCATTGGCATTCCTGCTTCAGGTAATTATATTTGATGCTGTTAAATTCTTCGTGTGGAGTGATGAATGCTATGATTATTTTCAAGAAATCAGAAATGCATAACCAATCTTTTAATTGTTAAAATGTTGACACTCTGCTGATTTGAAAATTGGACTTTCTTCCTTTTGCGTTGGTCCATAATTATAGCATATTCAAGGGCCCTTGTAAATTTCTTGCACATGCCCGGTTGTTCATCATGTTTTGTGGGAGATCCTGGTGTCCAAGCAAGATTGTTGGTGGGACTGGGGGAGCCAGCAGAGTCTAGGATTTCAGGATAACGAATCATTTATTTGATCTATGTTGATTTGAATTTCTAGTTTTTCAACTGGTTCCTTGCATGAGGTTTTGAATGATCCTCAATGTCCATCTATAAAAATAGGAAGAAGGAAATGCTTTAATCTGGTTGCTACTTGCCAGTGCTTGGGTTTGGGCTTTTCCTTTGTTGTTTGTCTTCATTCCTTTGTGCTGGAGGTTGTTGGGTGTAATCATGACATCATGATGCAGCAAATGGGGTGCCTGTTGTTATAGTTATTTAATCCCCCATCACAAATCTTAACAAATAAAATTCATTTATAAAGATCCTAGGTTTGTCTTCACCTGGTTTATGGTTTTAGTTATGCATTTAGTCTTCCTTTGCTCTGCCATCTAAATAACGGTGCAAATAGGTTTCATGGCATTGAGGTTGGTCATGGTATAGTTTTGATTATGTACGAGAACTCTCTTATGGCATTATCTTCTGCAAAGTAAAGGTCATAGTGGTTTCTTTAATATAATTTAGATAGATGTGACTCTATTTAGTTAACTGATTTTATTCTCAAATGGCCAGAGTTTAGGTGATTACAATGCGGCTAATTCAAAGCTAAAAATCTACTTAGAAGCCTTTCCAGATAGCATTTTAGTTTTTTTTTTTTTGAAAAAAAAAAAGACTTGAACCATTTGACTGTATCAGTCCATTTTCTGCATGTATGTAATTGTCATTCAGCACTACGTTTTGTTTTCACCTTACGCCTTATGATATTTTTCCACTCCAGGTGTTTAGATGGACTCTTTACCTGAGGTTTAATTCCAAAATCTTTATAACGAAGCATGATGATGAAATATTTAGGTGAAAGATGCATGTGTGTGGTTCAATAACAGCCAATTTAGGAGAAACAGAGAGCCTAAATACACCTTCATCTGGACTTGTGACATTGGAGTTTTTGGCAGAATAGTATGAATCTTTAGAATTTATTATCTTCCAAAGCAAATTGTCAAGTTGAAGGGGATGATTAAGTGTGGTCTTATAGAGATTAAGAGCTAGAACAGATCTTTAGCATTAAATTGCCTCTTCTTCTTGTGTGATTGTACTTATAGGTACTGATGTCGTTGGGCTTAATCTGAGGATATGAGAGCATAACTGAGAAAGATATTTTCCTGTGAATAATTTACATCATCTTCAAAGGCATAATCATAATGGCCAGTGTGGTGAGCCTTCAGTATTCAGAGCAGACTTAACACAACATGGTGTAATTAAGTTGAAGACTGCATGCGAATCCTTTAGGTGCTTCTATAACAATATCATCTCTAGTATTAAAGCTTCTTGGACTTGGTATTTCATTAGGGTGAAGTGGTCCTCTGTTTGGTTGTTACATCACTCTAACTAGGGCAGGGCCACAGGGGTAGTCAATGAAAAGGAGAGTAAATAATGGAGACGTGAATGCTCACACGTGCATGCACTCATTGGTGACTTATTTATTGTGGTTTATTGGAGCTCCTTTTGAATCTTCAATCTAGTTCAGTACATCTTATATTCTGAGTTATTTTGAATGCCCAAACAGGTCTACATTTTATCTTAGCTTGGATTTGCTAAACGTAAACTAGTATCACTTGATTAAGCACATAACTTATGTTCAGGCGGAATTCTCATCTGCGTCTGAACCCAAAATGTTGTAAACGTTTAATTTCCGTATTAAGTACGGGTAGATGGGAAGAATGCGTTTTGGTAGAATTAAAATTTACAAATGCATAGAGAAAATTTTTTGTTTAGTGATGCGTTATGGTCGATGATTGTGACTTGTCAGCTTTTAAAGTATTTAGTTGATTTGACTTCAGGAACTTGGTCCACATAATTATTGGCTGGTTGGGCATTGAACTTTCAATCGAAATCCCTGTTCTTAACCCTTGAATCATGGCCGTCGAGTTCAGGAATGGATTTAATATGCATCATTATTAGCTACCAGGCCCACATCCCCTATAGTTTATTTTTATTCTACCAGACAGAATGTGACAAAAATTTAGTATTATGAAATAGGTGTACCATCCATTAGGTTAAGCACTCTGCTAGGCAATTTCTTTTAAAGCTATTTTTATAGTTCTGTAGGCCAACAAAAATGAACAACTTCTAAAGATTAGCATTAACAAATGTAACAAGAATAAAGTGAGCATAAACATCATTACCATAAACTAAAAGGGGAAGAAGAAAACAATTATTAGTGGACTCTATATTTATGTATGTTGCATATATAATTGGCATTGTTTGGTAACCAAGTGTTGCTGGCTCTCAATGGACCTTTCTTTTCTTCCTTAAATGATGGCAGCCATGATATGCATGATATTCTCGAAGTATGGAAGATGTGTAATACGTCCTTTTCAAGCATGGCTTGAATTTGGTTGTGGGTTCTCTGGTACAGCTGTATAATATGCATTTATAAGAAAAGTATATCCACTGATCTTATGCAAAAGTGTTGTATACGTATTTGTTTTTTTTTATCTATACTTGACAACCTGCCCGTGAAAGCCTTCATCAATGCAAGGAAAGGAAGTGTGGGATGCTTGATGCTTTCTCCTTGAAGATATTAAGATTTGTTTTAAGATTTCACATAGATAATGATAACTTGAGCTTTTGGGTCACCTCTTTAGCTAAAAGGTCTAAAATTTGATTCCATGTTTTTCCTACTATTAATAAAATCTTAATAGGAGATGGAGTTCAGTATGTGTTTGTTCTTACTTAAAGACTAAAGTCGACTTGAGATGCTAGAATATTAAAGTTATGTGTTTACTCTTTAACATTTTGTTTGGAAAATGAGTAAATATGAGAAAGGAAATGGAAAATTATATCAGAGTACTACTCATGTGAGAGAATTTAAAACATCAACACGTTTACCATCTACTTTTTTCTTCCTCACATGTTTTCCTATTTTCCAAACAAATTCTAAGTGCTTATATGACAACTTTTCCAATGAGTGACCATAATAAATATGTAGTCACCTTTATGTTTATTGTTTGTTAAAGCTCTGTATCCAAGACCTTCCATTCCATTCAACTTCTGTTCCTTTTCCTGTTTTGTGCTCTCTAAAATAGCACGTTCTTATCTATGAAATAAGAGAGAATGATCTTGTCAAAAAAAAAAGAGAGACAATGATTGATTAGGATTAGGAGTAGGCTCTAACAGGAAATTGAACGGTGCATGTTTTTTTGACGTTCACTTGCGGGGCTGTTGCGAGAGGCAGGCTTGCTTACAGTAAAAAACTTGACTAATTGATTAGCATTTGCCATATAGCTACTAGTAGTAGTTGTTAATTGAGTTTAGGGGTTTGTTTGGTATAAATGAATTCCTTAACTAATTGATTAGCATTTACCATATAGCTACTAGTAGTAGTTGCTAATTGAGTTTAGGGGTTTATTTGGTATAAATGAATTCGTTAAAATTTTATAGAATTCATTTCTAAATCCATCGTTTATGTATTTATATGTGTGTTTGGTATAAATAAAAATTTATTTATTATATTATTTTTTAAAAATTTTAGAATTGATTATAACTAAATTAAATGAATACTTTTAAAAAATTTATTTAGAAATGAAATAAATTACATACGAGAATTGAGTCAAATAAAGGTAGATTTTTCTTTCCCACTGCCAGTCTGTTATGTCTCAATGATGATATTTTTAAGGCGCTGTGTGGATATTAGGTTGGGTCGGCAGTTCTGAGCCAACGTCACAATAGGTGGTGTATGCGGGCTCACAAGAATCTAACCCAGATCAAACCAAATAAAATTGATTTGAAGTTGGAGTAGACCTAACCGTTGGGGCCCTGTCTGATGATTGGGTCCACAGGGAAGTTCCACTTTGGCATGGAGAACAGGTCCTTGCCAGTTCATCCTCTCAACATCTACCAAATTTATATGCTCAGTCAGAAGTAGTTCACAACTCTTTCCAAAGTTCCTCCTATTAGTATTAGTTTGAATTTTGTCCCATGTAGGAATTTTCTAACATATCCTTAGGTTTATGTCAGTGGTTATTATATAGGATGGTACAATGTCGCTGAGAACTGAAAATTCCATGGGTCATTTTGTCATGGTAGGCGTAGCACATCATCTAAAAATTACCACATGACGACCGGGAGGTTCAAGCCCCAAACTTATCCTCATCTTGACGCCTCTGGCTAAATGAGTTATTATGAGAAAGATAGTTATTTATTGGCTAATTTGTATTTTAATGGAGTGAAAATTGATGAATAGTTTGTCATAATGAAAGAATGCAGTGAAAATTTGTCTATAAAATGCTGTTTAGTGAGCAGTTTACAACAATTTACTTTGTTCAAAGGAGAGGTTTAGCTGTTAGTGGCCTTTTCAGTTCTCAATAGACCACCAACCAATTATGTGCACTTTCTAAACATGACGAGAGATGTTTGGAACTAAGAATACTAGTATTTAGTTAAAATTGACCTCGTGTTCGTTTATTGAAAATTCGTGTTATGGCATCCAGTGTTTTTGCAATGCAAGAGGGTGTCACACTCACACCATAATTGTTGGAAACTGAAAAGGAGCAACATGGTCTTGGTGAATTTTGAGTTGTATTCTATCAGGCAGCTTATTTGTTTTAGAGCCAAAGACAGCATTGGCTTACAGAGCCTACAAAATTTGTTGTTATTAGGAGCACCATCTCCCACTTATACAATATATTTGAATACGAGTTGTTTTTCTGCAATATATAGATTGCTGCTGGTTGAAGTATGAGCTCTCAGCTTCCTAAATTGCCCGATTAAGGATTTATCCACATACATTCCTATTTTATATGAGCTAAACTTTTATTATTGATGCTAGAAATAGAATTCTATTCTTATTGGTATTATTGACATAAAAATCCAGTCCAATTATGGTTTAACTGAGAAGACTCAAGTCAAGCAGTTTGACTTGTTCAACGATTTTTTACATATAATCACATGTATTGTGGGAACTCATAGAGAACATATTTGGAGTCTTTGTTTCCTGAATTTCGGTCCCCCAAATTCATAAACTCTAAATGGGCATGTCCTAATATCTTTCGATTTGCTATCTTTCTGCTTCTTGTCCTGTCCAATAATAAGATGAAGAGAAGAGGAGAATACACTATTATTAGGTGGCTGTGACTGGATTCAACGGACCGTATACAACCGGAACAAGGCGCACCTACTAATGTTGCTTTGCTTTTTGGACAATAATTCCTCAAATTCATCACTAAGGGTCCCATATTAAATACTAGTAATCCTTTATCACCTACAAGTCAAAACTCCATTCTCTATGATGAAAAATTAAAATTAAAATCAAAAGTCAATTTGAGTATGGCTCTTACACGGGTAGTAGTTCCACTAGTTAACTACATTGTGATTTATGAGTGTTAGTCGTAACTCAAGAGCCTCGACACGATGACGTTTTGATATCAATTTTAGCAAAAGCTAATGAGCTTTTTTTCTACGCTTTGACTTCTGATACAAATTGTCTCACACTCCATTCCAAAACAGATGTTACCTCCGGTTCTTCTACCTGTCTAATTTAGGGGAAAAAAAAAACAAAGAAACACGAGGATTAATAAACCATGTAACCATTCTGTTTTAAAATTATAGTTCGTTTTTTGTTGTCTTAGGTGTTCTAAAATTATAATGCACCTTTTTATTTTCAATGAGTATTTAAATTGTCTATGGTACTCCTAATGTCATTAGTTGATAATTTCAACTTACATTCATTAAATATCTTGTTTGAGTGTTTTAAACCAACTTTTTAAATGTTGTGCTTTAAAAAAATAACTAAATTTTTGAAAATGAGAGAGTATATATTAATTATAAAGATAAAATTGGACTAGATGATATATTTTAAATTGTGATGGCAATCATTTATTGATAAAATTCTCAAAATTGATAGCTAAACAATGGAATAATATATTTTTCTTTTTATTTAAATGTTTCAAATTAAGTTTAGAAAAAAAATGTCTCAGATTATAATTTACTAGTACTTCATTATTTAATTGTTAGTTCAAGTGTTAATTGTCAAAAATGCTTTTCATTAATTGATATAGTTATTTTTTGAATTTTGATATTAAATGTCTAATGTGAAAATGACTATTAGTTCCTTTTAATAATGCAGAAATATCTCTATAAACAGCTAATAGAGTTTTTTCTTTTTTGAAAAAAAGGTTGAACTTTCTTGATGACGCATGAGACTTAATTATTTCCGTGAGTTAATTTCACTTAAATGCGACTGTAACTATGGATAGAATCGGGAGCAATTGCATAGAAGACAACCACTTGGGGGACCAAAGGAGAAAAACATAATCAGTAGACTTTGTACAACACTTAAATTAAATGTCCTTCCAATTTTGACTCTAAGTAGCCAGCTTGACTTCACCTTTTAAAATTTGCCCCTCGCTCACGAATTTGTTTCTTCACTTCAGACATCTTCTTTAAATTCTTGACTTATTGCGCTAAGATATTTTAATTTACAACCGATATCTTGGATAGTGAACAACCCCCTTACAAAAAACAGAAGGGAAAAAGTAGCTTTTGGAAATTAATTTAACTCTGTTATATGATTTTTTTTGACTCCACAAGTAATATATTACTAATCAAAAAACAAATCCACAAGATAATAAGGAGGTGTTTGCCCTCCATACGTTATAATCAGATGTAAAATTCATCACTCTAGCTAATTCATGAACGACGACATTCATTGATCATTTAACAAAAACTATGGAAGGAACTCTATTGTAAATCCTTAGGCAAAGAGACACAAATAAAACACATCCATAATTCAATACATGTATATAAGATTGATTGCATATACTATTAATGACAATTCGGCTCGACTCCAACAACATGACTTCAGTCTTGTCGTGTTAACTCTTCAATGATTCTGCATCTTTCAAATAGTAGAGATCCACATCATATGTTATAGTATAACAATAATAATCTTGAATTGAAATATTAGATTGAACTTCCACAAGAGAGAAAAATAAAACTCTTACAAAAGAAGAGAAGAAAACACCTATAAAATGAGACAAAACAAAACTCTATAGAAGAGAGACTGAACAACCTAAATAGATAGATACAAACACTCAATTTATTGAAATAAAGGAAAGAAAATTGATCTAAAGGGACTTGTTATTGGTGAAAAGACCAACGACAGTCCAAAAAAAGAAAATATTAATATTAATAAACTTTTGGAGAGAAAAGAGAGAATGCTAGGTTTTTTTGTTTGTTATATGATTTAAAATAATTTTCTTTCTTTTTTTTATTATGTTAGACCGACCCATTAAAATTAGAACTATCAATCTTATTAGTGTTAATTTTTTTTAATATTTTTTAACAGCAGATGAATCATCATATGGTGGTATTATTATTGATGTAAGATCAAGATCCACCTAGTATCAAGAGTGATAAATCTCTATTAAATGTAGATGTAAAGTTTCGAATGTAATACTACTTGACCTTTTACCTAATGAATACTCCCTCCCTCCGGTCATTTTTACTTGTTTTTTTTAATGAAATATTAAAGTCATTTTTACTTATCATTTTGTGTTTTCAATGTAATATTAAACCAATTTTTTTCACTTTCATCCCTACAATAAATATGAAAAAGAAAATCATATAACTACTATTTATATAATTAATAAGGATATACGAGTCTTTTTCATAGTGTATTAATGGTTTTCTTAATTTGTATGTTTTCTGTAAATGCGACAGGTAAAAATGACCGGAAGGAGTAAATCATTCGATATACAAGTTAAAGACTTTTAACTAATTAAAATAATTAATTTATTTAAAAGAAAATTTTGAATATGAGATTTTTCAAGTAATTATAATATCTTTACTGTTAAAATACTTAATACTACGACATGAGACAATTTCAATTATAGATTTAAAATAGCCACCTCTTCTCTCTCAAAAACTATTCTCCTTTGTTCTTTTGTCTGGGGTTGTCATCGGTTAGTAGACCTGGCCACGGTTCAGGAATCGACGGTTTTGATTCAAGAACTGACGGTTTTGATTTCAAAGAATGGTGGAACCGGAACCGAACCATTTAAGAAGGTTTCGATTCCGGTTTGTTTACGATTTAGTTTCAGTTTTTCACGATTCTGGTTCCGATTCTTAACCATTTAAATTTTTTATTATTTAATAGTTTGATTTTGTTTCAATTCTAATCTAAAATGTAAAATTAGACATGTAAATAATGTATTAATTCATAAAATTTTTTTATGAACTTAATTATTGAAAATAACTTATATTAAATAAAGTTTGAAATATTCTTTGACATAAAAAAATAAATAATAGCACATAAAAAGTTTGTACATCAATATTATTAGATTAAGTTATATAATTTATGTATATCATATGAATATGAAAATGTTTTAGGTAATTAAATTACTTGAAACTATCATTTAAACCTAACACTATTAATATATATACACACACAAATATGATCCAGAACCAACGGTTCCGGTTTTACTAAAGTAGGAACCGAAATCGAACCGTTTTAAGACGGTTCCGGTTTTAAAACCGAAACCATTAAGACGGTTTCAGTCCGATTTCTAACGATTTGGTTTCGGGCCGAAACAGGCCCTTGGCCCGGTCTATCTGCTAGCCTTTTACCGATTATAAGCCTCTTCTAGATTTTTATTTTCTTTGCTTTATCACAATAAATTGGATGTTTCCATCCAATAGATCTATTAGTTTTAGGTTGTTTTTCTCTCTCTTTATGAGAGTTTTATTTTTTTTTTCTCTTATGTGGGAGTTTTATCTCTTCATCTTTTTGTAGGAGTTTGATCTAATATTTCGATTGAAGATTTCATTATTATACTATACCACAAGATATGGATCTCCATGAAGATGCTAACAATGGAGTCATATGTGCAGAGCCGAGCCTATTTTGTCATTATTAGTATAGATGATGAATGTTCTATTGATTTATTATATATCTGTTTTATTTTACTTAGAGTTACTTTTAAAATTTCTTGTTATTTTGTTTTTCGATCAGCGAACATTATTGCTAATTAAAGCGGCATGTTCTGTGTCTGACTCAGTGAAAAGTTCTATAACATTTGACATCATGTTGATGTATTATCTCATGATTTAATGAATTAATATTAGTTTTCTCTTGTGTAAAAAAAAAACTATAAATTTAAAATTTAAAATATAGATTCATACCTCTAAATACGTAAAAATTCAAGTACATTATCAAGATCCGACGATTAATAATTTTTACGCGAAGAAGTTGAGTGTTTGTGAGTAGGCCTGATATGAGGTTTACACGTTGAAGATATAAAATGGTATCTTATAGCTGTAGTTAAATCTTTTCCCTCGCAATAATAATAATTCATGTGAACAAAGTAACGTTGATGAGCCTTTGGGCAAGGCATATAATTAAAGCACAAGTCCTTTGCTTGAAGTGGTAGTGTAATCCGCCCTCAGAAATTAACAGCAACCTTTCTCACCACGTTTTCATTTTGATTTTGATTTTGATTTTGATTTGTCTCTCAAATGAAATGATTATCTTAACTTTGTCTCACATAAATAGTATGTAATAGCATTGGCCCGGCATATTTCACCTTACATGAACCTTTCAACTTTCAAGCCATTGCCAGCAGCCAAAGCTTTACCACCAGAAACTTCCTCTTTTCTTCTCCTACCTTCCTTCCTTATATATAAACTACTCCTCTTCCTTCTCTAAACACATTCACTCTTTTCTTTGAAACTCCTTCATGCTTTCCTAAGTTTTAACACAACATGGCTACTTGTTATGTTTTGCTCTGTTTTTTGCTCTGTTTTTCATATATCTCTGTTTCTATATCAGATGTTCTTTTTCTCCCTCTGACTCATTCCCTCTCCAATGCCCAGTTCACCTCCACTCACCACCTCTTGAAATCCACCTCCACCCGCTCCGCCGCCCGCTTCCTCCACCACCACAAACGCCGTCTCCGAAACCACCAAGTCTCTCTCCCTCTTTCTCCTGGCAGTGATTACACTCTCTCATTCACTCTCAATTCCAACCCTCCACAACACGTCTCACTTTACCTTGACACCGGCAGTGACCTTGTCTGGTTCCCTTGCCAGCCATTTGAATGCATTCTCTGCGAAGACAAAGCTGAAAACGCCACTCTTTCGACTCCGCCTCCAAAACTCACCTCCACAGCAAGAACCATCGGCTGTAAATCATCTGCATGTTCAGCTGCCCACTCAAACCTCCCAACTTCAGACTTATGCGCTATAGCCAACTGCCCATTAGAGTCGATAGAGACTTCGGACTGCCATTCATTTTCTTGCCCATCATTTTACTATGCATATGGTGACGGCAGCCTTGTTGGTCGTCTTTATCATGACTCTATAAAACTACAATTAGCGACGCCTTCTTTAGCCATTCACAACTTCACCTTTGGCTGCGCCCACACAGCCCTCGCTGAGCCTGTTGGTGTTGCCGGATTCGGACGTGGAGTTCTTTCTTTACCTGCTCAGCTCGCTTCTTTTGCTCCTCAACTTGGTAATAGATTTTCTTATTGTTTAGTATCCCATTCGTTTAACTCAGACCGAGTCCGTCTCCCGAGTCCACTCATTCTTGGACATTCTGATGATAAAGAGAAAAGGGTAAATAATAAAGATGATCGTGTTCAGTTTGTTTACACTTCTATGCTTGACAACCCAAAACACCCTTATTTTTACTCTGTGGGGCTGGAGGGTATTTCTATTGGTAAAAAGAAAATTACTGCGCCTGAATTCTTGAGAAGGGTTGACAGAGAAGGAAGTGGTGGGTTGGTAGTGGATTCAGGTACAACTTTCACAATGCTGCCAACTAGTTTGTACAACTCGGTAGTGGCCGAGTTTGATAACCGAGTTGGGCGAGTTTACGAACGAGCTAAAGAAGTTGAAGACACGACAGGACTTGGTCCGTGTTACTATTATGACACTGTCATGAATATATCTAGTTTGGTGCTGCATTTTGTTGGGAATGAATCTAGTGTTGTGCTGCCTAGGAAGAATTATTTTTACGACTTTTTGGACGGTGGAGATGGGGTGAGGAGGAAGAGGAGAGTGGGGTGCATGATGTTGATGAACGGTGGGGATGAGGCGGAGCTGAGCGGTGGGCCAGGGGCAACGCTGGGGAATTACCAGCAACAGGGGTTTGAAGTGGTTTATGATTTGGAGAAGAGAAGAGTTGGGTTTGCGAGGAGGAAGTGCGCATCTTTGTGGGAAAGCTTGAACCAAGGCTAATGTGCGCCCTGCATTGACTTTGTAATTTTAAGTTTGGTGGATTTGACCGCACGTGAGCCTTATCCTGTGTGAAGTAAAACTAGGCTTTTGGTAATATGGTGGGTTTATTATTAGTATTTAGTACTACTACAGTAGTTTTTTGTTTTTGGGGAAAATGTTTATATAAGGTCTATTGCACTTCATTTTTTGCCTTTGTATATTGGAAAATGTTAATACTTTGGCTCAGAAGGTAGAAAGTTGAGAGGGCAAAAATTGAAGTGCAAGTAGAGGTATAGGAGTATGTGTAAATTCCAAAGTTCAATAGTATTATTTCATTGTGCCCGTGAGCCATTCAGTACTCATACACTTTTGATTAAAAAATGATTTCATTTACATTTTATAGTAGATCATGTATTGCAATAATGAATGTTATATATGTGTACATTTTTTTAAAGATATTTTGGATTATAACATGAAAATTTATTATTGTTTGAGAAGGTAAAAACTTCAATTGAACAGACAATAATTTAATCTGTTGAAGGGTGTGAGATTCTATCGAATCCATGGATCAATAATAGTACACAAAAAATTAAATGAGATTTGAGGGGGCTGTGATATGAATAAGTGTTTCAGAAATAGAACTAGTACTTTACTTTTGAAACCCATCGGTGAGAGTTTCTTTTTTGAACTGATCAGTGAGAGTTTCTTTTTTTTTCCTCTTTTATTGTCAAAGATATTTTACAAATTTTTAGATATTTCGAGTACTTGCACAACCAAAAAATAATAATATTTTTTGACTACTAATTACATTCTAAAAACTGTAACAATTGAATTAATATTTAATTTATTTTATAAAATCGCAAAACATATACCAATTTAACAATTTTTTTTTAAAAAAAAGATAAGAACATGAGCGCCAATGAATTGTTAAGTTTCATAATAATGGCATATATATAAAGTAAATTAAGCTATAAGGATATATGCCTTGAAATTTTGAAGAGGAAGATGAGGAGTACAGATTTTGGGCATTGGTGGACCATCTTTTGCTTCATATCTGCATGACCACCTTCTTCTTAAACTGTCGCTTCGCTTTCCTTGGATTTTTCATCAAATTTTGGTTTAGAAAATTTAACTGGCTTTGATATTTTTTCTCTTTTTTTTGTGTCTTACATTTTTTTAAGTGATAGTCAAAGGATAATGATTGGACTCATTCAGATGATATGAATAGCAGCATACAATTCATAATTGTTGTTAAATATAGATGTTTTAACAAAACAATAATTGTTAACGTCCCAAATTGGGACATCCCAATAAGGGTGTTTGTGTAAATTGTAAATAAAAAATTGATAAATTATAAATTGATGATTAATAAATGTGTATTGAAAAAATAAACAAACTTAAATTAAGAGACAAAAATACCCTATTGGGATATCCCAATTTGGGACATTAAACACTTTCGTTAACAAAATGTTTTGGCATTAATGCATGTGTTCAATCAAATTAAATAGTAAAAAATAGCGTTCAAGCAACATTTTTTAAAACTATATTAAATGTTAATATTTTCCATACTAATAGTGCGGTATTTAAGTCAAATCTTTTTTTTTTTTGACAGCAAAATCTTTTTTTTAACTTACAAGAGAAGTACTTAATTACTGAATTTTTATACAATAGTGGACCTAAGTACTATAAAGGCAATAACTATTAGATGGATTTGTTTTTAATATAGTTGTAAATTTAAATCTTTACTTTTCTAAAATATAAAAAAAAAAAATTGTAAGTACAAATAGACAGTTCAGGTGTTGGTTTTGAATAAATGATTCTGAAAGCCAAAACTAAAAATGTATTTGAAACTATTTCTATAAAATGTTACTTCGGTTCTAAGAAAATAGAAATTGAAATTAATAATTTTAGTTCCAAATCATATTTTCAAGATTTTAATTTTTCTAAACAGTTAAAAATTAAAACCAAATCAAAACTGAATCACATTTTAAACTATCAAGTTTAAAATCAAAACCATCTCCTTCAAATTCAATTTCAATTGCTAGAGGTGCAATAACAAAATGTTAGTGGAAGAGTAGATATTTTGTTTCAGAAAAGATATAAATAATGGTGGCCCTACTTTATTAGATGATAATTAAGGCTACTAGAATTCTAACTTGGCAAGTTTTGAATGCTGGGGTTGCAGTGCCTGCGTTTTGAATTAATGATGCCCCCTAATTAATTAAACTACAAATAATTCAATTCATTAGTCCTGGAAAAATTAAGTTCGATCATAGCGTGCACTCACAGCAAGCAAATGGATAAACTTTGGATCTGAATTTTCTTTTTCTTTTTTTTTCTTTTTCCTCATCTCTTAGCAACAATGCTCTTCTAAATTCACTGGCACTGATTTATATCGTCAACCGTGATCTTCTTGCTTTACATCTACTCTTCATGAATGCGTGTGTGTAAAAACAAAAAATTTGTCTGCACATTTTTTTTTTTTTTGTGTGCTCAAATGTCAGAGTTAAATCCCATATTAGTTTAATGGCTCATTGTGCCTGAACTGAAAGAAGCAAGAATTTTCCTGCCAGCGAATTCTTTTTTCATTTTTTCTTTTTTTTTTTGATAAAACACATATTTTTACTCTCAAATTTTCACAATTTTATTTGATTTACTTCTAAACTTTACTTTTTATCTATCAAATCCTCAAACTTATATTTTTCATAACATTTAAACACTTTTTGTCAAGTGTCACTTTCACATACAGTAAAAGATATGTTAATTGAAATTATATGCACTTGACACTTGATAAAAAGTGTTTAAATATTATAAAAAAAATATAAGTTTGAGTGTTTAATAGATAAAAGATAAAGTTTAGAAATATATTAAATAAAATTGTTAAAGTTTAATTTTGCTTCTTTTTTTTTTCTGATCAACATTTACATTGTAACGATGGCCGTTTTAATTGGGACAGGGTTTGGGGGTTTGTTAAATTATAGAAGTAGGGACCTAAAACGGCAAAACCAAGCCGAGGTGGGCAGGCTATTTGGTATTGGGTCAACTGAGAAATTGCAATGCAAATTGCAACCAGCTGTCCACCAACAAATACTAGTACAATATACTTCCTCCATTTTTATTTAATTGTCTTTCAAGAAAATGAGATTTATTTATAATTAATTGTCACTTTAAAGTTTCAAGAGAATATTTTTTCATTTGTTTCAATTTTACTCTTAATTTATGTATAGCATTAAATGACTATTTGAATAATATCATTTATTTAATAATATTAAAATAGTCATTTGAATCTTATGCCAATCATTTTTTTAATATATGTGAAACAACCTTAAAAGACAACTAAATAAAAACGGAGGAAGTATCTACATATAACCTCTATTATTTAATGAAAATCAATTCACCGATTTTATAAAATGT
Organism: Bocquillonia castaneifolia; assembly: GCA_948193215.1. Taxonomy (NCBI): domain Eukaryota; kingdom Viridiplantae; phylum Streptophyta; class Magnoliopsida; order Malpighiales; family Euphorbiaceae; genus Bocquillonia; species Bocquillonia castaneifolia. Next base: position 23,498 of record CANYLF010672871.1, read on the forward strand.
GTATAATTTAATAATTCTACTATCTATTATTTAATATAAAATATTATATACCTACATGTAAATATTATTTTATAGAATCACCGTATCTTATGTAAACCACATGTACGTTACTTATTTTTTATAATTATTTCCATCTCAAGATGTGTATATATTTAGAAGATATTTTATAATTTATAAGAGAAGTAAAATATTTGAGTAAAACAAATAAAAAAAATTCTTTTATTGATAAAAAAAATCTTCTCTTTATATTAATGATATAAATTATTTAAAAATATATAATAAATTATATAATTTTATTTATGAATGTCTATTATTTAATAGTTTTTTTTCCAACAGACCACATTAATTTATAGAGGATCTACTGTATATAGTGAA